>JAUUDZ010052718.1:0-10450 GCA_032361705.1 Panulirus versicolor | reverse complement strand
CTGGGTGGAGGTCCTCACCTGGGTGGAGGCCCTCAACTGGTTGGAAGTTCTTACCTGGGTGGAGGTCCCCACCTCGGTGCAGGTCCTCACGTGGGTGGAGGTCTCACCTGGGGGAGGTCCCACCAAGGTAGAAGTCCTCACCTGGGTGAAGGTTCTTACCTGGGTGTAGGTCCTCACCTGGGGAGGTCCTTACCTGGGTGGAGGTCCTCACCTGAATGGAGGTCCTCACCTGGGTAGAGGCCCTCACCCGGTTGAAGGTCCTCACCTAGGTGGAGGTCCCCCACCTGGGTGTAAGTTCTCACTTGGGAGAATGTCCCCTCATCGGTGGAGATCCTTACCAAATTAGAGATCCTCACCTGGAAGGAGGTCCCCATCCGGTTTGGAGGTCCTCATCTGGGTGGAGGTCTTCTCCTGGGTGGCGGTCCCCAACTGGGTGGAGATCCCTACGTAGGAGGAAGTCCCCGCATGAATGGAGTTCCAACCTGGGGTGAAGGTCCTCACCGGGGTGGAGGTCCCCACTAACGTGGAGTTCCTCAGCTTAGTGGAGGTCTTTACCTGGGTGGAGGTTCATAACTGGGTGGAGGTCCTCACCTGGATGGAGGTCCTTACCTGGGTGGAGGTCCTAAGTAGAGGTCCTTACCTGGGTGGAGGTCCTTGCCTGGGTGGGGGCCCTCAACTGGTTGGAGGTCCTTCCTTGGGTGGAGTTCCCCACCTGGGTGTAGGTCCTCACCTGGGTGGAAGTCTCACCTGTGTAGATGTCCCCACCAAGGTGGAAGTTCTCAGCTAGGTGGAGGTCCATACCTGGTTGAATGTCCTTATCTGGGTGGAGGTTCTCACCTGGGTGGAGGCCCTTACTTTGGTAGAGGTCCTAACCTGAGCTGAGGTTCTCACCTGGATGGAGGAGCTCAACTGGGTGGAGGCCCTCACCTGTTTGGAGGTCCTCACCTGAGTGGATGCCCTCAACTGGTTGAAGGCTCCCACCTAGGTGGTGGTCCCCAACTGGGAAGCAGGTCCTCACCTGAGTGGAGGCCCTCAACTAGTTGGAGGTCCTCACTTGGGAGAAGTTCCCCAATTGGGTGTAGGTTCTCACCTGAGTGAAGGTCTCGCCTAGGTGGAGGTCCCCACCTAGATGGAGATCCTCACCTGGGTAGAAGTCCTCACCTGAGTGGAGGTCCTCACCTGGGTGGAGGTCCTCACCTGGGTGGAAGTCTCACCCGGATGGAAGTCCCCACCTTGGTGGAGGTCATCATCTGGGTGGAGATCTTCACATGGGTGGAGGTCCCCATCTGGTTGGATGTCCCCACCTGGGATGGAGTTCCTCACCTGCTCGGAGATCCCCTAACTGGATGGAGGTCCTCACCTAGGTGAAGATTCTCACCTAGGTGGAAGCTCCCACCTGGGTGGAGGTTCCTTATCTGGGCAGAGATCCTTACCTGGGTGGAAACCCTCACCTGGGTGGAAGTCCTCACCTCAGTGTAGGTTCCTAACGTGGTTGAGGTCCCAACCTAGGTGGATGTCCTCATGTAGGTGGAGGTCCCTACCTAGGGTAGAGGTGCTTACCTGCTTTAAGGTCCCTATGTAGGTGGAAGCGCTCACTTAGGTGGATGTCCCCAACTGGGATGGAGGACCTCACTTGGGCAGAGGTATCATCTGAGTGGAGGTCACCACCAAGGTGACTGGCTGGAGGTCCTTACCCGGGTGAAGGTCTTACCTGGGTGGAAGTCCTCACCTGGGTGGAAGTCCTGACCTGGACGTAGGTCCTCACCTGGGTGGAGTTCCCTCCCTGGGTGGAGGTCCTCACCTGGATGGAGGCCCTTACATGGGTGGAGGTCCTCACCTGAGTGGAGGTCCTCACCTGGGTGGAGGTCCTCACCTAGATTGAGACCCTCACCTGGTTGGAGATCCTCACTTATCGGAGGTCCCAACCAGGGTGTAGGTCCTTACCTGGGAGAATGCGCCTCCTGGGTAGATATTTTTACATAGGTGGAGGTTCTCACCTGGAAGGAGGTCCCCACATGGTGTGGACATCCTCTCTTCGGTGGAGGTCCTCATTTTGGTAGAGATTCCCAGCTGGTTGGAGATCCCCAAGTGGTACAAGGTCCCCATCTAGGTGGATATCCCCACCAGAGTGGAGGTCCCCACCTGGGGTGGAGGTCCTCACCTGGGTTGAGGTCCCCACCTGGTTATAGGTTCCCATCTGGGGTGGAGATTCTCACCTGGGTGGAGGTCCTACGTGGAGTTCCTCAGCTGGGTGGAGGTCCTTACCTGGGTGGAGGTTCTTACCTGGGTGGAGGTCCTCACCTGGATAGAGATACTTACCTGGGTGGAGGTCCTCACCTGAGTGGAGGTCCGAACCTGGGCGGAGGTCCCTTCCTGGGTGGAGGCCCTCAACTGGTTGGAGGTCCTCACCTGGGTGGAGGTCCCCACCCTGGGAGTAGGTCCTCACCTTAGTGGAGGTCTCTCCTGGGTGGAGCTTTTTCACCCTGTTGGAGATCCTTATCTGGGTGGAGGTCCCCACCTGGGTGGAGGTCCTTTTCAGGGTGTAGGTCTCCTCTAGGGTGTAGGTCCTCAGCTGGGCGGATGGCCCCCAATGAGTGGAGTCCCTTACATTGGCGGAGGATCTTACCTGAGAGGAGGTCGCCACCTGATGTGGAGGTCCTCACTTCGGTGGAGGTTCTCATTCGGATGTAGGAGTCCACTTGGGTGGAGATCCTTACGTGGGAGTAGGTTTCCACCTCGGCGGATGTCCTCACCTGGGTGTATGTTTTCAACTGGTTGGACGTCATTATCTGGGTGGAGGTCCCCACTTCGGTGTAGGTCCTTACCTGGGCGAATGGCCCCACATGGATGGAGGTCCTTATATTGGTGGAGGTCTTCACCTGGAAGGAGGTCCCCACCTGGTGTGGAGGTCCTCACTTCGGTGGAGGTCCTCATTTGGATGGAGGTCCCTACCTGGGTGGAGTTCCCTATGTAGGAGGAGGTCACCACCTGGGTAGATGCTGTCACCTGGTTGGAGGTCCCGACGTGTGGTGGAGGTTATCACCTGGGAGGGAACCCCTTCTGGGTGGATGGAGGTCCCCACCAACGTGGAGTACCTTAACTGGATAGAGATCCTTACCTCTGAGGAGGGCCTTACCTGAGTGGTGGTCCTCACCTGGACGGAGGTCCTTACCTAGGTGGAGGTCCTCACCTGGGTGGAGGTCCTCACCTGGGTAGAGTTCCTCACCTGGTAGGTGGTCCCCATCTGGGTGTAGGTCCTCACCTGGGAGGAAGTGTCACCAGGGTGGAGGTCCCCACCAATGTGGAGGTCCTCACATGGGGAAGTCCTTACCTGGGTGAAGGTCTATACCTGGGTGAAGGTCCTTACCTGTGTGGAGGTCCTCACCTGAGTGGAGGTCCTCGCTTGGGTGGAGATTCTCACCTGGATGGATGCCCTCACCTGGCTGGAGGTCCTCACTTGGGTAGAGGTCCCCCCCAGGGTGGAGGTCCTCACCTAAGCGGATGGCCCTACATGGGTGGATGTCTTTGCATGGGTGACGGTTCTCTCCTTGGAAGAGATCCCCACCTAGTGTGGAGGTCCTCACTTCGGTGGAGGTCTTCACCTGGGTGGAGGTTCCCACCTGGGTGGAGATCCCTACTTGGGAAGAGGTCCCCATCTAGGTGGAGGTCCTCACCTGGATGGAGGTCCCCATCTGGGGTGGAGGTCCTCACCTGGGTGGAGGTCCCCACCTGGGGTGGAAGTCCTCACCTTGCTGGTGATCCCCACCAACGTGGAATTTCTCAGCTGGGTGGAGGTCCTTACCTGGGTGGAGGTCCTTATCTGGGTGGAGGTCCTCTTCTGGATGGATGTTTCTACCTGGTTGGAGGTCCTCAACAGAGAGGAGGTCCTCACTTTCGTGGAGGTCCTCACCTGGGTGGAGGTCCCCATCTGAGTGTAGGTCCTCACCTGGGTGAAGGTCTCGCCTTGGTGGAGTCCCCACCAAGGTGGAGGTCCTCACCTGGTTGGAGGTCCTTACTTGGGTGAAGGTTCTTACCTGGGTGGAGGTCCTCACCTGGGTGGAGGTTCTTACCTGGGTAGAAGTCCTCACCTGAGTGGAGGTCCACACTTAGTTGGAAATCCTTACCTGGGTGAAGGTTCTTACATGGGTGGAGGTCCTCACTTGAGTGGAGGTCCCCACCAAGGTGGAGGTCCTCACCTGGTTGGAGGTCCTTACCTGGGTGAATGTTCTTACCTGAGCATAGGTCCTCACCTGGGTGGAGGCCTTCACCTAGTTGAAGGTCCTCTCAAGGATGGAGGTCCCACCTAGGTGTAGGTCCTCACCTGAGATGTCCCCACATGAGTGGAGGTCCTTAAATAGGTGGAGGCTCTCACCTGGAAGTAGGTTCCCACCTGGTTTGGAAGTCCTCACCGGGGTGGAGGTTCTCACCTGAGTGAAGGTCCTCACCTGGGTGGAGGTTCTTACATGGGTGAAAGTTCTTATCTGGGTGGAGGTCCTCACCTGGGTGGAGGTCCTTACCTGGGTGGAGGTCCTCACCTAGTTGGAGGTCTTTACATGGGTGAAGGTTCTTACCTGGGTGGAGGTCCTCATCTAGGTGGAGGTTCTTACATGGGTGAAAATTCTTACCTGGGTGGAGGTGCTACATGAGTGGAGGTCCACACCTGGGTGGAGATCCTCACCTGGGGGGGAGGTTCTAACCTGGTTGGATGTGGCTACATGGATGGAGTGCCCACCTGCATGTAGGTCCTCACCTGGGCAAATGTCCCCCACATGGGTGGAGGTCCTTAAATAGGTAGAGGCTCTCACCTAGAAGTAGGTTCCCACCTGGTTTGTAAGTCCTCAGCTGGGTGGAGGTCCCTACCTAGATGGACGTCCTTACCTGGATGGAGGTCCTCACCTGGATGGATGTTCCCAAATGGGTGGATGTCCTTACCTGGGTTGAGGTCTTAACCTGGGTGGAGGTCCTCACCTTATTGGAGGTCGCTACCGAGGTTGAGATTCCCACCTAGGTACATGTCCTCACGTGGGTGGAGGCCCCCACCTGGGGTGGAGATCCTTCCCTGGGTTAAGGTCCCCACCTGTGTGGAAGCCCTCTTTTAGGTGGATGTCCCCAGCTTGGTGGAGGTCCTCATCTGGATGGAGGTCTCACCTGGGTGGAGAACCCCACCAAGGTGGAGGTCTTCTCCTGGTTGGAGGACCTCACCTGGGTGGAGGACCTTACCTGGGTGGAAGTCCTCTCCTGGGTGAGAGTCCTTACCTGGGTGGAGGTCCTCACCTGAGTGGAGGTCCTCACCTGGGTGGAGGTCCTCACCTGGGTGGAGATCCTCACCTGGTTGGAGGTCCTCCTCACCTGGGTGGAGGTCCCAACCTGGGTGTAGGACCTTACCTGGGCAGATGTCCCGATGTGGGTGGAATTACTTACATGGGTGGAGGTCCTCACCTTGTAGGAGATCCCTACCTGGTCTTCATTTCGGTGGAGATCCTCACCTGGGTGGAGGTTCCCACCTGGATGGAGATCCCTACGTGGTAGGAATTCCCCACCTGGTTGGATGTCCTCACCTGAGCGAAGGTCCCCTTCTGGGGTAAAGATCCTCACCTGGGCGGAGGTCCCACCTGGGTGTAGCTCCTCACCTGAGGAGATGTCCCCACATGGGTGGTCCTGAAATAGGTGGAGGTTCTCACCTGGAAATAGGTCCCCACCTGGTTTGGAGATCCTCACCGGGTTGGAGGTTTTCACCTGAGTGGAGGGCCTCACCTGGATGGAGGTTCTTACATGGGTGAAAGTTCTTACCTGGGTGGAGGTCCTCACCTGGGTGGAGGTCCTTACCTGGTTGGAGGTCTTCACCTGGTTGGAGGTTTTTACATGGGTGAAGGTTCTCATCTGGGTGGAGGTCCTCACCTGGGTGGAGGTTCTTACATAGGTGAAAGTTATTACCTGGGTGGAGGTCCTCACCTGAGTGGAGGTCCACATCTGGGTGGAGATCCTCACCTGGGGGGAGGTTCTCACCTGGTTGGAGGTGGCCACAAGGATGGAGGCCCCACCTGCATGTAGGTCCTCACCTGGGCAGATGTTCCCCACATGGGTGGAGGTCCTTACGTAGGTGGAGGTTCTTCACCTGGAAGTAGGTCCCCACCTGGTTTGTAAGTCCTCAGCTGGGTGGAGGTCCCTACCTGGACGGATGTCTTTACCTGGATGGAGGTCCTCACCTGGATGGATGTTCCCAAATGGGTGGATGTCCTTACCTGGGTGGAAGTCTTAACCTGGTTGGAAACGCTCCCTTGTGTGGAGGTCCTCACCTTATTGGAGGTCGCTACCGGGGTTGAGATTCCCACCAGGGTATATGTCCTCACGTGGGAGGAGACCCTCACCTAGGGTGGAGATCCTTCCCTGTGTTAAGGTCCCCACCTGGGTGGAAGCCCTCTTTTAGGTGGATGTCCCCAGTTTGGTTGGAGGTCCTCACTGGATGGAGGTCTCACCTGGGTGGAAAACCCCCACCAAGGTGGAGGTCCTCTCCTGGGTGGAGGTCCTTACCTGGGTGGAGGTCCTTACCTGGGTGAAGGTCCTCACCTGGGTGGAGGTCCTCACATGATTGGAGGTCCTCCTCACTTGGGTGTAGGTCCCCACCTGGGTGTAGGACTTCACCTGGTCGGATGTCCCGACATGGGTGGAAGTACTTACATGGATGGAGGTCCTCACCTGGTAAGAGGTCCCTACCTGGCTGTGGAGGTCTTCTTTTCGGTGGAGATCCTCACCTGGGTGGAGGTTCCCACCTGCGTGGAGATCCCTGCGTGGGAGGAATTCCCCACCTGGTTGGATGTCCTCACCTGAGTGAAGGTCCCCTCCTGGGGTGAAGGTCCTCACCTGGGCGGAGGTCCTACCTGGGTGGGGGTTCCCACCTGAGATGGAGGTCCTCACCTGGGTGGAGATCCCCACCAACGCGGAGTTTCTCAGCTGGGTGAAGGTCCTTACATGGGTGGAGGTTCCTACCTGGGTGGAGGTCCTTACATGGGTGGAAACCTGATCTGGGTGGATGTCCCCACCTGGGTTGGAGGTCCTCACCTGGATGGAGGTCCCCACCTGGATGGTGTTCCTCACCTGGGTGGATGTCCCCACCTAGGGTGGAGGTCCTCATACGGGTGGAATACCTGACCTGGGTGGAGGTCCTTACCTCAGTGGAGTCTCCAACCGGGGTTGAGGTCCCCACCTGGGTGGAGGCTCTCACTTGGGTTGGAGGTCCTCACCTGGGTAGAGGTCCCACCTGGGTGGGGGTTCCCACCTGTGATGGAGGTCCTCAACTGGGTGGAGGTTCTCATCAACGTGGAGTTTCTCAGCTAGGTGGAGGCCCTTACATGGGTGGAGGTCCTTACCTGGGTGGAGTTTCATGCATGGGTGGAAACCCTGACCTGGATGGAGGTCCCCACCTGGGGTGGAGGTCCACACCTGTGTGGAGGTCCCCACCTGGATGGTGTTCCTCACCTGGATGGATGTTCCCAAATGGGTGGATGTTCACACCATGGGTGGAGGTCCTCATATGGGCGGAAATCCTGACCTTGGTTGAGGTCCTCACCTTAGAGGAGGCTCCCACCGGGGTTGAGGTCCCCACCTGGGTGGAGGTTTTCTCCTGGTTGGAGGTTCTCTTCACCTGGGTGGAGGTCCCCTCCTGGGTGTAGGTCCTCACCTGGGCGGATGTCCACACATTGGTGGAAGTACTTACATGGGTGGAGGTACTCACCTGGGAGGAAGTTCCTACCTGGTGTGGAGGTGTTCACTTTGGTGAATATCCTCACCTGGGTGGAGGTCCCCACCTGGGTGGAGGTCCCCACCTGGGTGGAGGTCCCTACATGGGAGGAATTCCCCACCTGGTTGGATGTCCTCACCTGGGTGGAGGTCCCCTCCTGGGGTGAAGGTCCTCTTCTGGGTGGAGGTCCCACCTGGGTGGGAGTTCCCACATGGGGTGGAGGTCCTCACCTGGGTGGAGGTCCCCTACCAACGTGGAGTTTCTCAGCTTGGTAGAGGTCCTTATCTGGGTGGAGGTCCTTACCTGGGTGGAGGTCCTCGCCTGGATGGAGGTCCTTAACTGGGTGGATGTTCCCACCTTGGGTGGAAGTCCCTATCTGGGTGGAAGCCCTCACCAGGGTGGAGTTCCTCACCTGGGTGGAGGTCTTTATCTAGGTGGAGGTCCTCACCTGGTTGATGTCTTCACCTGGGTGGAGATCCCCACCTGGGTGGAGGTCCCCACTTCGGTGGATATCCTCACTTGTGTGGAGTTTTCCACGTGGGTCGAGGTCATCACCTGGTTGGAGATCTCCACCTGGGTGGAGGTCCTTACCTCGGTGGATGTCCTCACCTAAGTGGAATTTTCCCACTTAGGTGGAGATTCTTACCTGGGTGGAAGCCCTCACCTGGTTGGAGGTCCTCACCTCGGTGGATGTCCTCACCTGTGTGGAGCTTTCCCACCTGGGTGAAGGTACTCACCTGTGTGCAGTTCTCCACCTGGGTGGAGGTCCTTACCTGGGTAGAAGACTTCACCTGGTTGGAGGTCCTCACCTGGGTGGAGATCCCCATCTGGGTGGAGGTCCCTACTTTGGTGGATGTCCTCACCTGTGTGGAGTTTTTCCTCCTGGGTGGAGGTTCACAACTGGTTGACGTCCTCACCTGGGTAGTGATTCCGCCTAAGTTAATTCACATTGCATGTTCCTCTCCTGGAGGGCCGGGACATGATCACTTTCTGTCGCTGGACAATGGTCTGCTACTTTCCCATCTTCCAGCCATGATAGTACACCATTCTATGAGATAGGAAGATACTTGGGCTCATCTTTCATCCCTTAACCTGTATTAATTTCTTAAATAGTTAAACGTCCGCTGAAACCGATGCCTGGTTACTGATGGTAACGTGGGTTATCCGGCAGGGTGGGTGGTGCTCGTGAGTGAAGCCACCCATATGGGCTTGACAGCCAGGGAGGCGGGTAACTGGGTAAGCCGAGGGCGACAAGCCTACCTGCGAGTTTTTCGGCCCCTCACACCTTCCCTCCTTACCAACTTCTTCCGGGTTCCACTGAGGGTGATTAGCCGCTACCCGACCACAACAGGTAAGTCCCGTCACCTGTTACTAGGTAGTCGTTCCTCAACAGCTTCGGAAATATCGTTTCACTCATACTACCGAACTTTCGCTACCTAACCATCATGGGGCCATTTTTAGCTACAGAGGCCGAGTTCACCCGCTGAACAGCTCTTATTCCTCGCCCATTACGGAACCCTCATTCCTCACTTGCAACTGGTTTACAGCACTGTGCGACCAAATGAACGAAGAAATTAGCCGCATCTTCGCAGCAGAAGTTAGATACTTGGATACAGAGCTCTTTAGAAGAAACAATAAGAGTGGGATGTTGTTTTCCGTGTGCGAAGCTGGAAAACCTAATCACCAGGTCCAGGGCGTTGTTAGGTATACCATTGAAAATAGTGTAGATACTGATAAGGTTGGGATTAACAATGTGGGTCATGGTAAACCAGAGATCCATTGGCAGTGTTGGTTATCTTTTTGTAAAGTTGAAGGAAAACCAGGGTATGGATGTTATTGTAAGTCTTCCTCCAAGGTATGATGCTGGATGTGTGTCTCTGAGAGGAATGCTGGGCATCTGCGACAGCTCACAGAGTACGTGTAAAACCGAGATAGTTAAGTACATTTATCTACGGGATAGTTTCAGTGAAGGTAGGAGCTTCTTTGCCAGAGATGGATTACATTTAAACAGGAATGGCATTACAAAACGTATCAAGCAGTTCTTTGTCTGGTGTATAGTGAGGACAAGTCGCACCAACACAGGAAATTAATTCTCAGTCAAGTTTGACCACAACTATTGGGCAATACATTGTCCCAAGGAACCTAGGGGTTTGACCATACAGAATTAACACACTCAAGCAGCCTTCCCGAGATGGTGCGCGAAGTGAGAGGGGTCAGTGAGAATGATTTGGTATGCAGAGAAGAGGAAGTGAAAGCTTTGCGAAAGATGAAAGCCGACAAGGGGGCGGGGTTGGATGGCATTGCAGTGGAATTCATTAAAAAAGGGGGTGACTGTGTTGTTGACTGGTTGGTGAGGATATTCAATATATGTATGGCTCATGGTGAAGTGCCTGAGGATTGGTGGAATGCGTGTATAGTGCCATTGTACAAAGGCAAAGGGGATAAAGGTGAGTGTTCAAATTACAGAGGTATAAGTTTGTTAAGCATTCCTGGGAAATTATGTGGGAGGGTGTTGATCAAGAGGATCAAGGCATGTACAGAGCATCAGATTGAGACGTTGCAATATGGTTTCAGAAGTGTTAGAGGATGGGTGGATCAGGTGTTTACTTTGAAGAATGTATGTGAGAAATACTTGGAAAAGCAGATGGATTTGTATGTAGCATTTATGGATCTGGAGAAGGCATATGATAGAGTTGATAGAGATGCTCTGTG
>JAUUDZ010052707.1:0-10450 GCA_032361705.1 Panulirus versicolor | reverse complement strand
ATATACATGTGTATGTGGGTGGGTTGGGCCATTCTTTCGTCTGTTTCCTTGTGCTACCTCGCTAACTCGGGAGACAGTGACAAAGCAAAATAATAATAATAATAATGTGTATGTTGATATGTACACGTATGTATGTATGAGTGATTGAGGCCTGAACATAGAGGAGGGTGAGAAGCGTGCAAGGAATAAAGTGAATTGGAACAATGTGGTATACTGGGGTCAAGGTGCTGCCAATGGACTGAACCAGGGAATGTGAAGTGTCTGGGGTAAACAATGGAAAGGCCTGTGGGGCCTTGATGTGGATTAGGGAGCTGTGGTTTCCGTGCATTACACACGACAGCTAGAGTCTAAGAACAAATGTGGCCTTTTTTTTTGTTTTCCTGGCACTACCTCACAGAAGCATAGGGTTACGATGCTGCATTGTACCATCAACCTACATCTTTCACAGCCCATATTTATGTAGGAAAGGAACTAGATTACTAGGAAAGGCTGAAATCTCTGAGGCAATACCCCCTGGAACACAGACAGGAGAGGCATGCCATCATCTACACATGGAAAATCTTAGACGGTATAATTCCTAACATCCTACCGGCACGACAGGCATGAGAGATGGCAAAATATTACATCTGTAATCCAAAGATGCGACATGCACAAAAGGAGAGAAGATTTTAAACATCTAGGTCCAAGACTTTTCAACCCCTTGCCCGCTAACATTGGAAATAGCATGGGGTCCACAGGAGAAAAGTTTAAGAGTGCATTGGGCAAGTACCTGTGGAGTGTAACAGACCTGTCTGGCTGAGAGGGCTATATAGATAGAGGCCTATGGGCTGCAGCTTTCAACACCTTGGTCGATCAACAACCAAATCCAACAGCCTGGATCCAGTCCAGGCTGTGGGAGCAAAGGCTCTCAAAGACTTTACTAAGTAATCACCAAGTTTGAGCCATTTCAACACACCCTGGTCAGATCTAATAATCAAATTGGGCTTCTTACATTTTCTCTTACACTGTGATTCCTTACCAAATCAATCCCCCTGAAAATAAATATTGTTATGAGGTATTTCATTTTCAACAAATCTATCCTCTTCTGTTCTCTTGCACTTATGGTCCAAGCCCCACACCCATACAACACTGTGAGGACTACTATACCTTCAAAAATAACCAGATCAACTCTGATCTTTCCTTAATGCATCCATGATCTAAGCCATCCTCTCCCAGCATATGACTCCCTTCAGCTCCATGGTCACATCCACTGCTACAGCCACTCTAAGGTACTTAAGGCACTCCACTTCCTCTCCATTCCATCTGACACTCAAACCATCCTGTCTCATCCCCCTGCTGAAAATCATTACCTTAATTCATTCACAATTACTCTCAACAATCTCCTTTTGCACACTCCCAAACTCTGTCTCCAGCTTCTTGAGGTTATCACTGCCTAATACCCAGCTATGGACGAAAAAAAATCAAAACTATAATATTTATCTTTCCTAATATACATTAGTTTTAATTCTGAAATTCCTATCACTCTTCACTCCTCAGTTACAGCACTTCAAAAAAATTCTTTATCTATGCAAATACATTTCCCAATATCTAAAAGGCCCCTATCTCCACTGGAGTCACCCATGAAATAGGTATGAAATTTCCATTATGTACTGTTTTTGGGTTATCAAGCTATGAAATAGGTATGAAATTTCCGTTATGTACTGTTTTTGGGTTATCATGCTAAAAAGAATGAGTCTAAAGACAAAGACACATAGATACTAACATAGCAACATAATGTTCTGCATAAAATTTGTACCCAGGACATAACAGAAATATTCAAAGCAAGCCACATATAAACAACTACTGTACCAGTTTAATAAATCAGCTGAGGTGTTATGGTTACACATGCGTTTAGCCAAGAAAATCTGAGTGAACAGCATAATGCATGTGCAGATGGGTCAAAAAAAAGGGCCACTGAAGCCAACTCACGATACAAAAAAAAAAAAAAAGGTAATGTCCATGAGATACAGATGACATTGTATGATAAATAATCCCTACAATAATGTGACCTGACCTTCATGCAGTGTTGTGGCAGTGATGGGACCAGGAGATGCAGGAAAGGCTGTGGGACTCTTCTGTACGTGACAGGCTTCCTGATTCCCAGTACCTCCCTCTGGTTTCCCAGGACTCCCATGGACTTTTACACGCTTGACGTCTTCATTTATGTGGTCTACATCACTGAAAATATAAAATCCAGAGGACTTAATACTGATGCTTCACAAAGCAGAGCCTCATCACATCACAATACATGGAACAATGAGTAGATAAAAATATATAAATCTACCAATTTTTTCACCAACTTTTTCCTAACTGAGGTCATTCAAACTATCTATAAGATTATGGACACTAATCATTGATAGTGTGTGGGGAAAAAAGCCTAATTTCTACATTATATCAGGTTCAGTGGAAATCCTGAGTTTGAAAAGCATGAAATGCTGAGATACATATTCATACTGAAATGCGAGAGACAGCAACAAAGCATAATAATAATACTAAAATCTTTTTTTAATTCTATTTACATTATTTCATTATACTTAGTTGCTTTCTCCCGTGGTAGCAAAGTAGTGCAAGGAACAGACAAAAGAATGGCCCAACCCACCCACATACACATGAATATACATAAATGCCCACACACGCACATATACATACCTAAACATTTCAACGTATACATACACATACACATGTACATATCTATGCTTGCTGCCTTCATCCATTCTTGTCGCCAACCCACAACACATGAAATGGCACACCCCTCCGAGGTAGCACGAGGAAAGGACAACAAGGCCACATTCATTCACACTCAGTCTCTAGCTGTCATGTGTAATGCACTGAAACCACAGCTCTCTTTTCACATCCAGGCCCCACAAAACTTTCCATGGTTTACCCCAAACACTTCACATGCCCTGGTTCAATCCATTAACAGCATGTTCAACCTGGTATACCACATCATTCCAATTCACTCTATTTCTTGCATGCCTTTCACCCTCCTGCATGTTCAGGCCCCAATTGCTCAAAATCTTTTTCACTCTATCCTTCCACCTCCAATTTGGTCTCCTGCTTCTCCTCGTTCCCTCTACCTCTGACACATATATCCTCTTTGTCAATCTTTCCTCACTTATTCTCTCCCTGTGACCAAACCATTTCAACACACACTCTTCTGCTCTCTCAACCACACTCTTTTCATTACCACACATCTCTCTTTCCCTTTCATTACTTACTCGATCAAACCACCTCACACCACATATTGTCCTCAAACATCTCGTTTCCAACACCTCCACCCTTCTCTGCACAACCCTATCTGTAGCTCAAGCCTCGCAACCATACAACATTGTTGGAACTACTATTCCTTCAAACATACCCATTTTTGCTCTCCGAGATAGCGTTCTTGCCTTCCACACATTCTTCAACGCTCCCAGAGCCTTTGCTCCCTCCCCCACCCTGTGACTCACTTCCACTTCCATGGTTCCATCCACTGCTAAATCCACTCCCAGATATCTAAAACCCTTCACTTCCTTCAGTTTTTCTCCATTTAAATTCATCTCCCAATTAACTTGTCCCTCAAGCTTACTGAACCTAATAACCTTGCTCTCCTTCACATTTACTCTCAACTTTCTTCTTTCACACACTTTATCAAACTGTCACCAACTTCTGCAGTTTCTCATCCGAATCAACCACCAGCACTGAATCACCAGCAAACAACAACTGACTCACTTTCCAAGCCCTCTCATCCACAACAGACTGCATACTTGCCCCTCTCTCCAAAACTTTTGCATTCACCTCCCTAACCACCCATCCATAAACAAGTTCAACAACCATGGAGACATCACACACCCGTCACAAACCAACATTCTATATATGGTATTATCTAACATGAAAGGAGTCCTGTAAACAGTGCAGTATGATATAACTTATTACCACTTTTCATCAGAGATTCATCCCTAGAAAACACAACTTAGCAGAAACACCATGAATAATGTCATCCATATTATCCAAGAATTCAATGGAAACATTTTTGTAGGAGCATTAGGTAGAAACATAACATAGAATTAGTACGTAGAAACATCAGGCAGGAGCATTAGATAGTAGTAGTCAGTGGGAAAATTAGGTAGGAGCCTCTGCAAACACTGCATTACAGTTACCCGCTGTCAGTGGCCTGTTAAGGGTGAAGCAGTAAAGGCTAAGAAGTGGCACTGGAGTTTACTAGTTACAAAGATTCTATTGATGTGGCCACCCACTTATGGGAGTTCTAGGTGAGAACAAGCATCAGAGATAGATAGATATTTAATGGAATAAAGAGGGGTTATGTTCCTAGGAAGATTTCTTGACCCAATTTTCACACCAACATGAAAGTAAGATGAGAAACATATAGTAAGGTAAAATTACATCATTCTTTCAATCATCTGAAATAATAAAGCTCACAAAGTTGAACCTAAATATGTGATATCCTCCATCACAACATTTAATAAATAAGGACACATTCCTAAAAGTCAACCCATCCACCCCATACCCATTTTTCATTGCTCATTCATGACATTTAAAAGAGAAAAATTCATATACAATACACCTAGTTACACATTAGCACACATAAATATTCACGTTCTGTTTCCACTGCAAGAAAGCAGTAGAGTAGCAGACACGATTATTAACCACTAAAATGAGGCACAGGTAGACATGGTGGTCAAGGTTGTTGATGAATAATTATTTGGAATGTATGTAATAAGGTACTAAATATTACTTGAACTCCTTGAGATCAACCCAAGAATATACTGAAAGGACCATAAAATTCTCTAGACTTGCTGACTTTTCCTTAAATCTTATAGCATTCAGTTGAGTGTGGACAAAGCATATCGGTTCATGGAGATTCTCCATCATCTCGTACTAACAAATTTTCTCATTTTTGTGAACAATAATATAAAAGAGTCTACAGTACTGTACAACTACTAAACCTACAAGTAAAGGAAGAAAGAGATGTACTATACACAATAACAACCAAACAAATGCAGTATAGGGCAGTGTTATCAGTGACAAAGAAAGAGGGAGGGTATAGGTCACTATACACCTACCACCTGCCTCGCCTCTCTCACTCCTTCAACACATCCTCCGCTCTAATTCATGTTTCTCATAAAACTAACCAGTCTTACAAATCTCTTTAAGATGATTATGTAAACTTAATTTATTTAAGATAGAGAGGTTCACTTGGGTAAATACAGCCTGGACATTGACCCCAATCCCAAGAGAAAAGGTCTAGGCTGTATTTACCCCAGTATAAAGACCTTTTCTCCTTATATGCATTTACAATTCTTATAATTGCCTAAAAGAGATATGTTAGACTAGCTGTTTATGTTTGTGCATTAATCTAATCTTGTTGAATACAGATGAGGTATATTCTATATCTGAGGATACATGACACATCATACATTTATTCATGACTCACAGAGATCTTTATTTAGAAGAAACTGCTTAAATATCTTATTTTTCTGATGTGTTTGCAGTGATACAGAATATCAACGAATAAAATATATCAGTAAACACTGTTGAAAATGTGGTACAGTAAAATCCATAAATCATCAGTAGGAAATCATAATCTTATGTAAGTGTGAATAACATTAGAATATTTTTCCCCCACAAACTTCTTGAAAATTATTTCTTTTTTGTTGGGTCAGCATGAAAATGAGACAAACATGTACAATGTATTAATATACTTTGCTAAAAATGTGATAGAGTCAGTAAGTGTGACAACATAAATAAATGCATATCTTTCTTTCAAACTTGCTCACTGTTACCATTACATCTGTTTCCTAGTGCTACCTCAATAATGCACCAAAACCAAAGCCCCTATCCATAACCAGGCCCTACAGACCTTTCTGTAATTGCCCCTGACCACATCATACACCATGGTTCAGCCCACTGACAGCACATTATCCCCTGTATACCACAGTTCCAATTCACTCCATCCATTGCCAACTGCATGCATACCACCCTCCTTCGTGTTCAGGCCCTTAACCTTCGAAGCATTTCTCACTCCAGCCTCCCAATTCCTCCTTGGTTTCCCCTTATCCTTGTTCCCTTCACTTCTGACATGTATACGCTCTCTATATATCCAATTTCAACATACCCTCTTCAGCTCTATCATACCATCTTCTCTTACACCACATCTCTCTCTTACCCAAACATTTCTTATTCAATCAACCCCTAATACAACTTTTTTTTTTTTTACCTTGGAGGCTCCAGTCATGGACAGAAGTTCACATCAAGGCCAGGCCTTGATTGAAATATAAAAAGGTTGATGAAAGGAAAAAAAATGGAGACAAGGGAAAATATTTATGAATTTTAGAGGATGTGAAAAACATGTCTTTTAAAATGTACCTAGTCATAGTTGTTGGGAAAGACATGACAGGGCAGAAATTTCCAAAGTTTTGAGGAGTGGGGAAAGAAACAATTATCAAAGCAGCCTACCTTTGAGCAGCCAACAGACTTTATGTAATGTGATGCAGCAGCTCACTGAGTACTGCATGGTCTAGCCAGTGGTAGGAACAAAAGTGCTGCCAGCTCCTGGGAGCAAAATCCAAAGTAATACCCATTGAAGAGGGAAAGCAGATCAACATTATGGTGCTGGACAAGCAGGTCAAATTTTAAAGTTAGCCTGGGAGAGTTTATAAGTCAGTCTGCTTTCAACTCAACTCTATAAAGTAAGGATGCAGGGCTAGAGCAACCCCAGATGTGAAGGCAGTACTCCATATGGGGCAACTGTTCAGAAGAAAAGAAATTTCAGCATCAGGGCTCCCAGTTTCTTAGAGGCAGACTTAAATATTTCCATAATGTGGGGTTTCCAAGAAAGTACATTCACTGAACCCAGAGGTGGAACTACAGAACCATTAAAGGAGAGAGGAAAGTTGTGAGGAATTTTTGATAGGTGGGTAGAAACTGGGTCTTGGAGGCATTAAACTTCAATCAGAATTCATCTACCCCACTGAGATATCCTATCCAAGCCTAAGTTTACCAAGGAAGTTGTCTCGTCAAGAGATGCAGATCATGTGAGAGAAGAAGGAGCAGAATTGAAGGATGTGGAGGAATGCAGTCTTGCGTCAGCAGTGTATGAGTGCATTTGGTTATCTGTGGAAGAAAGGAGATCACTGATAAAAAGGAGATAATGTGTAGGGGACAGGAGAGAACCTTTAGGGACAATGCTGTAGATGAAGAAAGGGGTAAAGGCTGATCCATCAACAAACATAAAGATAGATTGGCCAGAGAGGAAGTTAAATGAGAGGGAGAAAAGTGAGGGAGGGAAGCCAAAAGAGAAAAGTTCAGAGATGAGACTCTGATGCCACATTATCAAAAGCTTTGGATATGTCAAGGGCAACTACACTGGATTTCCTAAAATCTTTCAGGGACGATGATTAGACATAAGTAATATATGAAAGAATATCACTAGTGGATCTCACTTTACAGAAACCATACTGGTAATCAGAGAGAAGACAGAGATTGAAGATGTCTGAGTATATATGAGCCGAGGTGAGATTCAAAGACTATGGAGATGATAGATATCAAAGCAGTAGGACTATAGACAGAGGGGTAAGAAATGTCACCCTTCTTAGAAATGGGATGAACCAACGCATGCTTCCAAGAAGAAGGAAAAGTGCTGGTTTTAAAACAAAAATGGAACAAATAAGGAAAAGCAAGTGCAAGTTCAAAGACACACTCTTTCAGTATATGGGGATGGATGACACACTGATATCAAGCAGTTCATCGTCACCACTTTTACCTTATTCTTTCCTTTTTGTCTAAGGCATATGCCTCGCATCCATACTTCACCAATAGGACTACCAAGCAATCAAACATGCCCATCTTTGTCATTAAAACCATGACCTCTCCTTATATAAATTCCTCAATGCATCCAGGACCTTTAAACCCTCACCCACACTATGGTACACTTCAGCCCCCACTGTTTCATTTCTTGCCATACCTAAGCTCAGGTATCTAAAACATTCCACTTCCTCCAAATCCTCTCTCTATTTAAACCTCACACTCCAGATAACCTGTCTTTTTCTATTGCTACACATATTAACCTTGCTTTTATTAATATTTATTCCAACTTTCTCCTTTGACACACTCCTAGATATCTAAAACACTTCACTTCTTCCAGTTTTTTTCCATTCAAACTTACCTCCCAATTGACTTGTCCCTCAACCCTACTGAACCTAATAACCTTGCTCTTATTCACATTTGCTCTCAGCTTTCTTCTTTCACACACTTTACCAAACTCAGTCACCAACTTCTGCAGTTTCTCACCCGAATCAGCCACCAGCGCTGTATCATCAGCGAACAACAACTGACTCACTTCCCAAGCTCTCTCATCCACAACAGACTGCATACTTGCCCCTCTTTCCAAAACTCTTGCATTTACCTCCCTAACAACTCCATCCATAAACAAATTAGACAACCTTGGAGACATCACACACCCCTGCTGCAAACCTACATACATATTTACACGTACATATTCATGCTTGCTTGCCTTCATCCATTCCTGTCACTACCCCACCAAACAGGAAATAACTGGTATCAGTTAGAAATTAAACAACCAAAACGGAGTGGTTGCCCCTTCGTGGTGTGCCACCATCTTTTTTATTTCTATAAAAAGAATTCAATGAGGGGCATAGGTGTCTGCATCAAGGTTTGGTATAATGAGAAAAATAAAAAGTGCCACATGTTTCTCAGTGAAATACAGGAAACCAGTCTCTTGATGCATTCATGCACATTGTCAAGATGACTTTACACTTATAGTTGTGCCATTGTGTGCACTTTTATCTTATTTCAGTTGAGTTGCTGTCACTTGATTTTTTGAGCAAATATTGTAGCATTGCATTTATGGAGCTTTGAATGCACTGAATTGATTCACGCTCAAAGAAAAAGAAAAAATAATCCAAATGATAGTTTGTAGCCATAAAAACTATAAAAAAGTAGAGGAGGATAAAATGCTAGAGTTGGAAAAAAAACATGAAGTAAAGCATCCTATAGTAACTGAAAGAACTGATACTGTATTGACTTTGACAACTATTGCAAGAGGGATTTGAGATATGCTTCTCTCTGCCTTTTCCATACCGCTAAATGTGATTGTGACCTTTAAACAGCTCTGGATGTTTGATTTATTTATTCTAAGGTTGAGAATAGGGTGGGATACAGCAGTTGATTGGTTCTTATGTTTACCTTAGAAGGTATTGATTAGTTGCTCTTGTAAGAGATAGTTGTTTGATAAGGCAAGCACTATGTTAAGGTGATTTGACTTTGTGTGTTAGAGTTCAGGTGCCTAATAAAAAAAGGACTAAGACAACTAGGTCCTTCAAATCCCTGTTAAAGTGCAGAGATTAGTACTTTTTCTGTGGCAAGTTTGGGAACTAAGGTGTCCTTTTAATCATTAAGGTGATGCCATCAATTTATTGTAAGGGTAACTGAAAATTTAAAAACCAAACCAGCCTATAATGGCAATGATCCCTCACAACAAATTGGCAGCACTCTTTAAAAATGCATGGGCCAGTTTGTTCATATCATCATAAAGCTTATAAGCAATAATAGATCCTAATTAGCAATGCAAAGAAAGAACATTTTCAGTGCTTTTTGAATGCACGAAATAATTTTTTTAGTATTAATCTTGAGCCTTTGAATTATCATGTGTGAGCTGTGTAGTACTCTGATCTTTGGGGGGCATTTTTCTTCTGTTACTAAGAACAGTGAAGAAATACATAACTATACATTCAACATGAAAAGTAATTCCATATTCATGTTTTAGAATTTTCATATTTTTTAGATATTTAGAAATGAATTTCTTTATTCTGCTTTATTTGAAATTACCAAGCAGAACCATTAAATTGCCCACATTGGACTCTTTAGGAGTGTTTCATAATAAGATGGAAGTCAAGAGATGGGTCAAAAGGTATCTAAAGTATTATATGGTAATTTAGAAGCATTTTCCAAGATACAAGGCATGTTAGCTTTGCAAATGGCTGAAGAATAGTAAAGGTTTATCTTTACTAAATTTGTTAAATCCAAAGATAATTCAAATGATTGTCATAAATTGAGGGTTTCAGGTCAGTCTCTGCTTGCCTGATTTAGGAGATTGTATAACATAAGAATAATTACTTTTCTCTGACCTTTTCTTACAAAAAGTCAATATACATAAAGAGTTTTAAGAAATTTGATGATGGTTAAGCTTGCAGTGATTTACATAACAGATCAGTATTCTTGTGAATTAGATGGTATCTGCACTGAGTAGATAATTGTTTAGAATTTATCCCTTATGATGAGAGAAAACAGCTCTTTCATTATAGCAAAATAATGATACTGTTAATATTTTAAAGCACTTAACCTAGGTCTTTAAGGTGTTCATTCCTTTACTTTCAAAGTGATTTTCTTAGTA
>JAUUDZ010052685.1:0-10451 GCA_032361705.1 Panulirus versicolor | reverse complement strand
CCGCAAAGCTTTTACTACCTCTTCTCTGTTTACCAAATCATTTTCCCTGACCCTCTCACTTTGCACACCACCTCGACTAAAACACCCTATATCTGCCACTCTATCATCAAACATATTCAACAAACCTTCAAAATACTCACTCCATCTCCCTCTCACTTCACCACTACTTGAAAAAAAAAAATAATCTAATTAATGGCAATATCTTCTGCTACTTAAGTCAAGTGTGCCTGTGACTTCATCTTTCTACTCCTTGCAGAGGCAAGTTCAACATCACATTCTACAGTATAGTAATAGAAACAAAGTTAAATAAAACTAACAAGACATTTATGCACCAAAGAGGCTATTTTAGATAACCATGTAGCATGGCTAGACAGAATGAAGAAAGTTACAAGGGGGTATGTGAGAGATTTGGTATGGCAGGGAATGCAAGGGGATAAATCATGGAATGGTAAAAAGGGTGAAATGTAATATTTTGAGGTGGTTCAGGCTATGTGAAAAATGTAAGACAGGGAGTTTACATGGATATTGTATGATAGTATGATTAAAGGGGTTGGTGTGAGAGGAAGACCACCTGTGACATAGGGAAATCAAGTGGAGAAGTACTGGAGGGGGAGACATGAGGGAAGAATGCATCTAAAAGTATACGCAAGAGAGGCTTGTAAGGAAAGGGATAAGTGGAAACTCTTTTGCCATAGCCATCACTTGATGGGGGTTCCCAGAGGGAACAGGTAACAGATATATACATAGAATAGACAGATAGAAGCAATCCATCAACACTGCCTAACCTTTGAAGAATGTCAGACATTTGTGCCATAGGTAATATGACAGAGCACATGAAAGGAATTAATATAAATTCAAAGTACACTGAGGATGAGCTCTTATTCCTTGACTGTATTCTCCTCCTTATATGCTGTTATTAAAATTTCAGCTTGTTAAGTCACTGTAAAAGGCAATAGGTATTAAAGATGGCAGTAAGGAAGGCAATTCTATTAGCAATGCAACAAAAGATGTGGAAAAGACTTATTACATATAGAAAATGTTGAAGCCACTGTACCTCTAATTAGAGGAACAACACATATTGCCTAGTACATATAAAATCAAATCAAAAGATTTACGAGTAATAAAAAATAAGGGGGTTAACTATAGTTCACACAAAAGTTGACCACACTAAGCACTGACCTCAACATACCCCTACATCATCACCAACCCTCACCATACCCTTACTTACGTGACCATGTGTACCTTAGCCTCATATAAACCGATCCTCGTCAAATTTCTTTCTATATGATATTTGTTACAAAACAAACACCAGAACAATTAACATCTAACTGCATGGTAAAAGAGTGATTGTCCCATGGAAACATTCAGCACCCATACATGCCTACCTTCCCTACCAGAATACACAACAGCCTTAAACTGTATCAGAACTTCTCAATACAAAAATCATGTGGATGTTGATAGCGAGGCAAAGATCTTTGTTTGTGTATATTAACCCTGCAACTAAGGGTGTTACTGAAGCACTAAACATGAAGCACCATTTCCATCAATTTTCTTTCTCACAACAGCTGGAAATGTACAGGAACCTAAGACTTCATCCCAGTAGCAAATAGGACACAAAACTTTTGGACAGGAACCTGACTAGCAAGTGTTCAGCAGTTTCTTAAAAAGATCCTCTTAATGTGACTAGCTGTTCTCTTATCCAGTCACACAGGTTTGCTTTCAGTCAAATGCAAAAGTCCTTACTCACATAAGACAACATGATTAAATTGGCAGAAAACTCAAAGCTTTTGTGAAGTCCTACATTCTTCAAACCAATCCTGGTAATGATCCACCAATTCCAAAGACAGTGCAAAAGAGCTCAAGAAACACTGTCTTTGATGAACCACTATTCTGAAAAGCAGAGCTTTTCCATGATACTATGCTGTAACTCATGGATGACGAAGCAAGAAATAGTTCATGTGCTGAAATCCAAGAGCCAGGTGGTGCAGCAAAGAGGCAAAATGGTTTGTTTGTGCACACACTATGGCTTACTAGGTTTATCTTCTTTCCTGTGGGTACAGGTCTAAGCAGCCTGGCCTCAAGAGGTGTAAAATAAAGTTGTAAGTAATACCTCAGAAAAAACACTGTCCCTACAAGCTAAGCAAGTGACCAAATCTCTACCTCACGAAATACTTTGTGTGCTGCAAAGTTAATCTTTGTTCTTACTTTATTGCTAAAAAACTTTGGCTGATCAGGGAATACTCACCCCTCATGTCCTTTAAATATACGGAGAAGTTGCTTTTGTCTGTAATTGAAAAGCTTAACCTCGCCTTCCTGTGAACCAGCCAAAAGAAGCTGACCATCTTGTCGAAACTTTCCGCCATAAGCTAAGCGCTGAAATCTTGAAAGAGTTCGCCAAACCTGAGTAGTAAGCTTGTGGTACACATCAACCTAAAAAGAGATGGGTAAGGGCATGCTTTATTTGCCTATTCCCTCCTGGAACTTCCTTCTAAGGGATGGACAAGGACAAAGAGTCTCTACTTATCCCTGATCCACATATCCTCTGCCACTTCTAAAAGCACACTGATCTTCCCTAATTTCATGCTCTGTATATGCCTTCACCATCTCAATCAATACCCTCCTATACAATTTACCAGATATGCTCATCAAACTTATACCTCTGCAGTTTGATTTCCCACTATGCATGCATTCTGCCCATTCTCAGGCACCTTACCATTATCCATACATAAAATGAAAATCCTTACCAACCAATCAACAACACAGTCACCCACTTTCTTAATAAATTTAACTGCAATACCATCCACCCCAGCCGCCTTTCTACATTTCATCTTACGCAAGGCTTTCACCATCTCTTCTCTCTTCACCAAACCACTCTCCATAACTCTCTCACTTCACTTACCACCTGACCAAACCACTCTACATCTGCCACTCTATCATCAAACACATTTAACAATCCTTCAAAAAACTCATTCCATCTCCTACTCACTTCATCACTACCTATTATCACTTCCCTTTCGCCCCCTTCATCAATATTCCCATTTGTTCACTTCCCTTTCACCCCCTTCATCAGTATTCCCATTTGTTCACGTCTTTTGCACATTATTTACCTCCTTCCAAAACATCTTATCCTCCCTAAAGTTTACTGATATTCACTCACCCCAACTCTCATTTGCCCACTTTTCAACCCTACACCTTCCTCTTGACCTCCTGCCACTTCCTCTTATACATAGTCCATTCATTTGTACGCCTTCCCTCTGTGAAACACCCAAGTGCCTCACTTCTCTCTTTCACAAGCAACTTTACTTCATCCCACCACTTACTAACCTTCTCTAATCTGCCCACCTCCCACCTTTTGGATGCCAAATGGATATCTTGCACATACCTCACTGCTTCCCTAAATACCTCCTATTCCTCACCCACTCCCCTTGCTTCATTTACTCGCCTTTTGCCATTCTACATGCAATCTCTCCTGGTATTTCTTCACGCAAGTTTCTTTTCCAAGCTCACTCTCACCACTCTCTTCTCCTCAACATTTTGTTTTCCTTTTTCAAAAAACCGACAAATCTTCACCCTCACCTCCACATGAGAGTAATCAGACATACCACCAACTGCCCCTCTCAGCAAATTTACACCCAGAAGTCTCTTTTACATGCCTATCAATTAATATGTAATCCAATAATACCTGTTGACCATCTCTCATACTCACATACTTATACTTCTGTATATCCCACTTTCGAAACCAGTCCTTTTTCAGCAGACAACTCCACATTATAATTTTCATTATCTTAATCACTTGCATTATGGTGAAAGCATTAGATGGTACAAGAGCAACCTCACATCCATATATTTGTGCTCCACTAAACAGGTAGAGTAACATAGTTGCAGAATCTCTTTAGACATGACAATGAAAAATAAATTGAAAAACTTAAAATATTTCACGAGAATACATTCTCCAAGATACTCTGCTTACCCTTTCACTATTGTTGACTGTATACCAGATATCATAATACAACTCTGGTGGATTTTATCAAGGGAATGGCAATTCCCTAACATCATTCACCACTGAAATGAAACTATGCTCCATCAGACTGCTTACTATGAATAAGCCACAAAGATGGGTGTTATGAAACATGTCACAAACCTAACTGAATCAACAATAAAATACAGTAATTAATCTTTAAATGAATAAAATGCACCCTCACCAACAACTGAAAATGCTATAAAATATTTACAAGTCACTTGACCAACCCACTACTCAGAAACTGTACCTCTGTTCTTAAATTATCCTGGTATCAAGTTATAACTCTAAAATCATTTCTAACTTAGAGAGCTTATATGTTTCAGCACATTTACATTAACAAAACTTGCATAAGTACCTTTAGACTCTATAGCAATAATAAAACCTCTTCATAGACAAAGCCTAGCAATTGTAAATACCAACCTGAAAAAGCCATTCATGATGTCCATAATTTAGTAGTTTCCCTACTATCAGTGAAACATGATGAAATGCTACTCCCCTTGTTAACAGAAAATAGCATAAATAAGACCTACAAGATTTATCTGGCTGTCTGAAAGGCAGTTGAGAAATAACAGCTCACTTGTGGGCAAGTCTACTCACACTAACTTACTATTCTGAATACCTTCTACAGTATCAAACACAGTCAGCACAAAATGGGCAATTGTGATGTTAATAAAAGGAGTAAGATTAAAAGTCTACACTTGAAATCACTCCAGTGCTAATAGCATTTACTCCAAAATGTGATTCTTCATCACAATATTCTAAAAAACTACCTTTGGCCCTTTTAATCACTCCAAATCATTTTCATAGTTGATCATGGCTCACTCACTTCATCATCAGCAACATCTAAAACTAATACAAGCTTCAAATTGTTGTTCTTGTTAATTCACACAACCATGACTGATGTTCTAATAAAAAAATTTCACAGCTACGTGATGGTACATGAATTCATATATTACTGATGAATGCTATACTTATGTGAATTTTTAATTTCCCTTACCTTAGGCCCTGAGGTTACAGCAATATAATGTGGCTCGACAGGACTCACATCTACACTGTTGATAGCAGTAAATTCTTTGACCGTTATTGGGAACTGGAATTATTCATTCATTATCAGTATCGTAAAAACTTCATGAGTTTAGTTGGGTCTATAAACTATGGAAGGATGG
Organism: Panulirus versicolor; assembly: GCA_032361705.1. Lineage (NCBI taxonomy): Eukaryota > Metazoa > Arthropoda > Malacostraca > Decapoda > Palinuridae > Panulirus > Panulirus versicolor. The sequence goes on along the minus strand of JAUUDZ010052685.1, from coordinate 5,264 downwards.
CTGAATAAACTAATGGAGGAACTTGATCAATTTAGGGATTATGCTTGTATGATAAAATTATTTTGTTATTGAACACAACTAACAACTCTTCCTATTACTTCAACCAATATCAACAGTAATGTTACAAATTTTCATCTCAGTTCACCATAACTCCATGTATGTTTTTATTGCATCATGTTCTTGAAACAGCCACTGTGACAAAGGCTCTATTATGTAACTGCATTATGATACTTTTATTGTACAAAATACTACTGAGTGATTCAACAGATAAAACCTTGTTATATAGTATCATTAGCAGCTTTGCCATAATACAACTGCATTGCATTAACAATAGAAACCCTCATCAGATATCATATATCTTATCTTGAAATAAACTACTGCATGTATGACAAGACTGCCATATGCAGTACTCATTTTCTTCATCATCGTTCTTACAAAGAAAATAGTGTAATAAGACATGTGTCAGTGGAAGATGATGATGTGAATCCAGACTGAAATTCGTACAAAGGGCTATGCTCTGTAAAATATTCATTAACCAGTTATACATATTATGTTGAACACTATAAGGATTAAGGAATACTAGCGAAATTTACGGATTTAGAGATGTTATGTGCCAATACAAACCTAAAGTACGCAGCATCTGTTTTCCTCTTTTTTCTATTCAAAGGCACAACCCTCGCCATATTCAGATCATCATGCAAGTTACCATTATTGAGAGACGAATTCATAATATGAACAAGTGGTGAGGCAATTACTAAAAAAAACATTTCTGTATAAAGCTGGATGGAGAGTTACAAAAAGATGTTCACACTTAATCATCTGTAAAAGTAATTCAGAAGAGTGCTGATGAGATATAAGGTCATTACTTAATGTAATAAAAAACAGAAAGCTATAGACATCAAGGAAAATGTGGGGTTATTCATTGTAATACTGTATGAAACATTTTCAGAAATTAACATTAGCCATGAAAATGAAAATAAATTCTTTTTTATGGATAAGTGGCCTAAAAAACCTAATGAGCACTTGCCAACATAATACCTTGCTGCATTCATCTTCATCTTGATGCAGTCCTGTAGCCTGGTGCAAATACTGTTGTCAAAATTCTTGAGTAGTTCTGGAAAAACTACCCCATAGCTGCTTAACTGGCACCTCATGCTTTGGTACAGATGACGTGACCATATCATAGTGTTGTTCCCTCACAACAGACCACAGGTTTTCAACTGTATTTAGGTTGGGCTGCTTCCTGACCAGTCATTGAAATATTTCACCTCTATCATTCAACCACCATGTAACAGACCTAGCAGAATGGCAAGGAACCCCATGTTTTTGCCTCAAGTTGCACTTTAAAATGAATCACATATATGATCAGTAGGTAAAATCATGGTCCTACCAGATTCACTTTCAAATTCTTGGGTAGGATAACCAAATTACAAACACCATGGTTGCTGAAACACCCTCACACCATAAGATAAGGAGGATGTTTTACAGTCTATTCTGTGTGTGGCCTTTAGTAAATGTCAACTCATCACTTAACACAGTTTTCCATGTTTCCCAGTTCTAAACACTATTTCTTGCAAAATTTCACTCACTTATCCTCCTGAGTTACAGTCAGTCGAGTAATACGTCAAGCATGACAAACATAAAGTCCCAAGTCATTATGTAGCAACTTTTGAACACTCCTTAGCAAGACATGTTCATGCAAGTTAGGGTTCTTGATTTCATATGCTGTCCGGGATGAGCAAGCCTTAACTTGTCATGCAAACTCTTTACGAGTCCTAGATGTTAATCACGGCCTTCCACAAATGGGAAGAGGAGCCAGTAAATTGGACTCCCCTAATTACTTACATTGCTTGTTCAACTCTTGGACACTTTGCTGTAAACACCTGTTTGCTCAGCAGTATGTTTCAAATTATGCTCTGCTCTGGATAAAGCTATCACTGCTGCAATGTCCTCCTTCAATGTAACTCTCCAGGACATGGGATGGCACAAGAGCTAGTTAACTGCAGCAAATACGGAGAAAAAATAAACAACACGAGTAGACAAACTAAACAGACATGAGCCTTAAGGCTGCTACATACAAACTGATGCTTATGACACAATATCACAATGTGGCCAAACATATAAATAGTGTTGATGTATACTTATGACACTTTCCAGGGTCTCTCTATAAGAGAAATTAAATGATTTCCACAATATTTAAAGCTGACTGTCTTCTCACATCTAAAACTGTATATTTTCTTGATTTTCATAACTGTTTCACCACTTTTATATAAAATATTACCAAACAGAACCCATCTTTTTGTCTATCATACACTGTGTAAGACAATTTTTGTTCCTGAGTAGTAAGTGTTATTTCCTTATTGCTTATGTGTAAAAAGTAGAGAAAAAAGGCTACTATTCCTTTCAAACTTTGTTTTTGTGACCAGGACAGTGATATTTCTTAAATTTACCTATTTCTGGTTGGTTCACGGATGAATCTTTATTCTCATAAAGTCAGAGAACAGCATATGAATAAAATATAACATGTATTTACCTTAATGTTAAGCAAAAATGAACAAAAATATTTAGAAGTGAGTAGTTTTTTGAAATTTACAAGAGTAATGTAAATCACTTTCAAGAATCAGACCCCACATATAATCTCCCATCATGTTCTTGTTACATGTTCCTCGATAGCAGCATTCAAAGTCCAGTACATCCTGGTGGAAGCACTCGCCTTGCTTCTCCGAATATGCTCCCATGTCCTTAATATATCAAGATAAGCATCAAGGATATGGACTTTGAGGGATATCCTGCAGCCTAATTTGCCATAGTTCTTCACCATACTCTCAACCAGCTACACATAAGTTTTTGGCCTTGTGATTGCCCAGGAAGCCCCAAACCACAGTGACAAAGCTGTCTCTAGTGGCATTCCCCTTCCTAATCAGCTACTTGGGAATTTATTGCACTCCAGGATCTCTTTAACTGTAGTGCAACAAAGACATTGACTTTGACCTTTGCTTCAGATAGCTTAGGGAAGAAGTCTTGAAGGTACTTGAAGGCTGCAAACTCCTTATCAAGAACTGTGACATTGTTCCATAAGGCCTATTTTTATGTGCAGTAGTAGCATCAACACCTTCTGGGGGTCCACCAGTAGCTTCCACTTGACATTATTCATCCCCACAGAGAAATCGGTCTGCTGTGGCCAGTCCCGCCTTTGGCAGTGCTCTCCTAAAGGTAAAGATAGCAGTGAAACTTGGTGAAACCACCTTGGAAACCCATAAGGAATGCCACCATTTTGAAGTCTCCGATGACCTAATAGCTGTACTCATCATACTTCAAGGCATCTAGCAAGGTCTTGACACTGTTGTATTCTTCTCTGAGGTGCACTGAGTGATCCAAGGAAAGAGACGGGTACTTGTTCCTTTTCTGGAGCAGCACAGCTTTGAGGGTCCTGGATGAGCTGTCAATAAAGAAGCACCACTCATCTGGGTTACAGGTGATTCTGATTGCCTTGAAAAGACTGGTTACATTACAGCAGAGGCAGAGCCTATCTTGACGGGTGAAGCTGGAAAAACCTAGGTGACACTTCCTTTGATCTGCGATTAGCACACTTTCATCCAAGTTCCACAGCCTGAGCCTAGACATCAAAAGCTTAGCACTGGACTTTGTGAGACCAAAATCTCTGCTCGTCATTCAGATCTTTTTAATTGAGGTATTATGGGTTTCCCTCCTTAGCTGCAACTTTGAAATTGTAATGTGGATCTACAATGTCTTCCTACCCCTCTGACTTGCTGGTCTGTTCTGATGACAGCTGCTCTCTCTTCGGAGGAGTGGGTACAGGTAGCTCTGGGTGGTGTGGCACCGGGCCAATGGATGATGGACGGTCTGAATACATGATAGCAGGTGCAGTCTTGCCAGTCCAATGTTTGGAAGGGTCCACCATGCAGAAGTAGCAATTGCTTGAGTGGCCACTGGGTTCCTGCCAAATTCATGGGATAGCACACTTCATGGTTCTCTTTCTCCCTCTGTACCATCCTTGTGCTACCTCGCTAATGAGGGAGACAGGCATGCCAAAATATGCCATGTAGGCCTCACACAGCTGAATCTACTATGGAGTACTTTTTCGTTCTTGTTTAGATAAATTGGCCGCAGCCATAGCTAGATATGTCTGCCGGATGCTTGCAGCCTCTAGATACCAATTCAGGAAAATGTTATGTATATGTACCAACTTAGGCAGCTAGATCTAAAGTGAACTGGTAGGCTTAAGGTCCTTATATTTTTATACTACTATTATATCACCGTAAGCTTCTATCTCGAATGTTCAAAATTTCAAAATATCACTGTCCTGATCCCAAAAGCAAAGTTTCAAGGGGATAATAGCCATTTTCTATACTTTTTAGACACAATCAATTTGAAAATAACACATTACCCAAAAACAAAAAAATAATTAAAAATTTGTTACAGTATTATCAATGAAATATTTCATGATATGGAAAATCTCATCAACACCCTTCTACATCAAATCTACTATATATACATGGAATCCATAAATACATGCTTCTTCAAAATCTACAAGCTGCTCTTGTGCTGCCATTGAAACATATACTTACAAACATATCTTTTGACTAAAATAAAAAAAACAATGTTTTAGTTGCCGGGGAAGTTGAGTGAAGCTCTCATAGACCCCATATACTTTTTAATATCTGACCTAATTTAGTTGAGGCCTCAGAGCTTATCTTTGCCAAGAATCATGCCTGATGAGAAAAAATGGTATCTTTATAGTTGATGCCCCAAAGGAGTCATGAAATCATTTACTTATTCAACTGATAAATCAATTTTACAAAGGCACTCTTGATATATTTCACTAAGATTGCAAATACCAATAGAAAAACATATCACTCATCAAAGTAATCTGTGGGGCAGAGAGTGATTTTACTGAGACATGGGGGTAGGAAATAATTTTCAGTTTCTGACCCACAGTTTTTGATGAGCAATGGTATGTCTTAAAATAATGAATCTTACTTAATCTAACCTAAGAGATGAGTGTCCCCAACCAGGATTTCTCAAAAAAAATAGATTCAACAAATGCATATAACAGAAATTTTGTGACTCATGTGAGGCGTAAACTAAAAACAACAAGCAGGATATTTCTACCTAAACAAAATGACAAACTCGTAATTGGTAGGGTAAAAAAAAGTGGTTTTGATAGTTTTTCTGCCAAGACCATGTAAAAGAAAAATTATGAAATGTAAGGCAGTGTAACAGGATTGGCCAATCATTTTATA
>JAUUDZ010052674.1:0-10451 GCA_032361705.1 Panulirus versicolor | reverse complement strand
TTATAATGCAAAAGATAAGAAACGTACAAGGGAGAATGAATATATTTGTGTGTAATAGATAAGTTTAGTGGGCAGAAAGATAAGTTTAGTAGGGAGAACTTCGAAGTTCAGGGGAAAATATGAGTTATAGAACCTAGAATTACAAGGGGGAATAAATGTATTTGTGTATAATAGATAAGTTTAGTGGGAAGAAAGATAAGTTTAGTAGGGAGAACTTCGAAGTTCAGGGAAAAAGATGAGTTATAGAACCTAGAACTAACTGAAACATTCCTAGAAATCAACAGAATGTGTGAAAACTTCACCTGACATCCTCTAACACTCATAATTTATCAGATTTTTTGTGTGTTATAGTCAAAATGTGCTAACAGTTTTGCTAAGCTATTTCCTGCCTTGTATAAAGAATATGCAGTGCACCTGCCCGTGTATGTGTAGATGTAGTCAGCAACAAAAGTTCATATTTTGGAACATAACTATAAGAATAGCACTTTTTTCGAATATTAGAAATGATGGTAATGCTTGGTATATGAAGTTAGAGGAAGTATTCATAGGTTTTGTTAACTGTAGAAGTAGTTTTGCTTCTTAATCTTAATTGACCAGATTTTCTCTAGTAGGCTGAAGCAGTCATCCAGAAGGAAACACTCAATATTCAAAACTCCTATGTTGTTTATTAAATAAATGAACAAATAACATTCTTATCACCAAAAGTATATGCTTGAACGCCACTGTAATTGTTACATTATTCTAAAAGTGAATAAATTTTCAGTAGGTAGTGTTTATATGACAAAAGAGCCTGGGAGCCTATGAAATACATCACAGGATGTTAAGCATCTGGTTCCCTCATAATAGACTTGAATTACTTATGGAAAGATTGCTATCTGTTGTCAGTTTATCTGACTATACTTGCCAGTATAAACAAAAACTCATGTTTATCTCACAAATATTTCATTTATGTCTCTTACTCATCATTTGCCCCAAGTGTGTCGTGTGAAAGTTGGTTTATACACTTGTCATCGTACCAAGTCAGTGTCCATAAAATCACTCCACTCAATTTAAAGACAAATCAGTATTATGAAGTAATTCAGGAGCATCTTCCTGGCCTTCTTAATCTTACTATAAGCCTTTCATTTTCCTTTCTAGAGAACTCAAGAGAATGTGGTGTCATTGGCATAGCGGAAGGATGACTGAGTGAGGGTAGAAATTATTGTGCACTGTCATCTCCACAACTACCCAAGCTTGGCAGACAGGCTTAAGATAGAGGTATGAAACTTGATGCTTGAATTTATATTTAAAGAAGTTGCTTTCCTCTTGTGAATATCAGTCTAGAGGAAATAAGGAGTTAATTACACTAAATCACTCCACAAACTTTAAAGACAAATCAGCATTGTCAAGTAATTCAGGAGCATCTTTTTGGTCTTTTAAATCTCACTATAAACCTCACATTTTCCTTTCTGGAACACTCACAAGAATGTGGTGTCACTGGAATAGCCAAAGGATGACTGAGTGAGGGTAGAAATTATTGTTCACCGTCATCTGCAACCACCCAAGCTTGGCAGACAACCTTAAGATAGAGTCATGAAACTTGATGCTTGAATTTATGTTTAAAGGAGTTGCTTTCCTCTTTTGAATGTATGTCTAGAGGAGATGAGGGTTAATTTCACCAAATCTTCTGATAAGAAATCCCAGTCTGTGGGGACCTACCCTGGGTTTAGGGTAGAAAGCCTCAGAAGCCTATACCAGGTACTGATTTAAATCCAAGGGATGATATTTATTACCTAACAATCATTAACCAGATCCATTAGTAGTAGTAGTGGGGGGGGGCTGTGAATAATGAGAAAAAAATTGGGTTTAAAGGTATCAAGTATAGATTAAACGGAATAAGATGATAGAAACTATATCACTCTTAAATGCTGGATGGCCATTGAAATTACTCATGGGCAAAAAAAGATGGTCTTGAAATTTTTAGTTTCATTATTGAAATGAAAAAATTGTTAGTAACTGTTAATGATGGGTTCAAGAAAAGAGCATACATAAGTTGCTTTAAGTAATGTTTAATACCTTGGGTGAGGTGGTGGTGTAGGAAGCGTGGGGTGTGAACCTCTGATTGAAGTTCAATTTAAGTTCAGTGTAGTATTATCACTGTTTATGAAAAAATACTTGTAATTGCTAAGTATATATCGAAAGAAGTGGGGAATGACTGAGTCTCATTGCCCACATTCAGCAAATGATGCTTTTCATTATTTATGGTTACTATTTACACAAAATTATATGTACAGTTACACACATTTACATATATTGAGGGAATAATTGGTGTACATGGGGTGTTCAGGGTTGTAAATGCTTGGCAGTATACCGATGTCTGAATGTAGATAGATTTTTCAAAATAAGCCCACAAGAACTAATGCTCATGTGATGACTTTTGGTACTTGCTATGTATGTTATCACATGTTATCTTTCAGGATTTAAGGGGTAAGGTATAGCAGATTAGAAGCTAAGGAATATGAAATATAAAGGATGGTAGAGATGGCTCTTAAGAATGGGGAAGAAGATAAGACTTAAAGTGATAATATGAGAGTTTAAAAGCTTAAAAACCTGATAGTAATGAAGGCTATAAGTAACCAGAAACATAACAGTATTTTAGATAATAATATGACACAGTACAAACTTGAAAATTCAATAAAGGGAAGGCCATGAGGAATAGAGAAAAAGATTTTGATATAGTTTGTATGATAAAAACCACCAAATTTATGAAGGTTTTGAAGTGCAGGGAGGTTTTTTTCTAAGTTTTGATTTATAAAAAGAATACAGGGAGGGCTATAGGAAGAGGAAAAAGTTGGTTTGACAATATGAAAGACAACAAGCTTAAAAATCCTGATTGTGATAAAGAGTATAAAGAATGAAAGATGCTATGTTTTAATTGAGAAAAGAATTAAGTTCCCACCCATACTCCCTTAAACTGCACTAGTTAATTGAAGATGCAGAGGTTCACTGTTACTATTGTCAATTGACAGTGTACTGTATTGTTTCCTGCCCTTATTGAAATTGCCAGTAAATATTTGATTTCACCACTGATTTGATTATTCATGTGGGTATCTTGTATACAGGGCTGGCCCTAGCCTTTTAGGGTCTCTCAACTGAGTCTTTTGTTGTTCCCTCCAGTTTTCAAAATCTCCTGCAATTCATAAACCCTGTGTGTGTGTGTGTGTGTGTGTGTGTGCAGTGGGAGAGCCCTAGGAAAAATATGAAAGTTTATGGTGTCTGGGATAGCTTTTCCTGATTTCTGAAGCCGGCCCTGTAATCAGCATGACTTGGGGTTTCTAGTGGTTGGGGCCCTATTGTCTGAGAGTTCTTAGTGTTTAAATGAAAATGGATAAAAGTTGGCTTTTAATGGGAGGTTGGAGTTATTCCTTGGACTTTAAGTTGTGTATCATAGTTAAAAAAAAAATAGAGGAGTTTTGTAGACATCAGGTATAATTAATCCTTTCCCCCCCTAAAATTTAAATCCTTCAGCGCAGTTGAAGGCATCCCTTTATTCCATAGTAGGAAATCACATGAGCTGGTTGTGCCAGTTTTATTTCATTTATGCCATGAAAATTGTTAGATATTTTTGCACTTACCCTGAAAAATAATGGAAATAAAGATTTTGTAGTTTGGAGTACAGTATTTCAGTATGTAAAAAAATCTGCAGAAATAGTGTTTTGACAATAATTCATGGAACTATTTCAGGTTGAACCTGATACTGCCAGGATGGAGGATATCAAGAATTTTAGTAACATAAATGGAAATCAGATGGAGCTGTTGCTGGAATTTGATGAAGAAGAAGCCAGTCTCATAGAGGAAATGGAGCGACAAGAAGCGCCACAGATAGCAAGGTCAACAAGTCGTGAAAGTCTGGTACAGTTGGAAGATGTTGATGCTAATGTGCAGAAGGACCTTGAGCTGACTGAATTTCCAGAGAATAGGGTAGAAAAGGGTGCTGCAAGCTCCTTGGAAGATGATAGATCAGTTGAAAATTCAGTTGATGAGCATTTAGAAAATACGAAGTGTCTAGCATCATATGAAGCAACTTTAGTTTGTGAACATTCAAATAATGCTGAAGGTGTAGATTCACATCAAGAAAACTCTGAGAGACTTGTAGAGAATTCCCTAAATTCTAGCAAAGAAAGCACTGAAAAGAAAACTCTAGAAGATAATGAGGAATCATCAGATGAACCTTTGACACAGTGCTTTCTTGAAGGAGTTCAGATCTTAAGATTGGATATGTCTGAGAGTGAGCTTCTCTTTGCAAAGTCTGCTGCAGCTCTGAAATCTCAGCCTTTCCAATCTGTTAGCATGATGCCTGACATTGTTCATTCTCAAAGTCAGTCATCTGTAGGCAGTGAGGATCCAGTTTCAGAGCCTGTAAATGTAGGTGCCACATCAGGAAAAGCTCCTGAATTCTTGAACTGTAATAGTACTAGTGATGAGGAAGAAAGATATTTAAAGTGCATTCTGAACACACAAAGGGAGGAGTTTGTGAAAAGTACCTCAGGCACTGAACATAGGACTAAGATTAAAACCAGAGCAAAGAAGAGTTCATCTACGAAGAAAATGCAAATCACAAAAGACCAGATTACAATAAGACCTACCGATGATTGCAGTTCTGTACCAGCCAAAAAGAGGAGATTGGGTACAGCGGGCCTCCAAGAACCTAGGGTTGTTAACTTCCATTGTGTTCAATGTGACTTTAAGTGAGTGGACTTTGTTAATTGTATGCTGCATGCTCTTCATGTATGTTAATGATGTTTTCTTGCTGCTACCATCTGTTATCTCCCATTTTCAGTACATTTTACCACCATCCACTGATGTAGATACTACCCACTTTCTCCTCATTTTTTTAGCTCTGTTGTGTTATTTATAATGATGGCTCCGCTTTTAACCCATTCATGTCATTATGGCTGCTTTCCCCCCCTTCTGTTTTAAGAGAAATTAGAAAATAGTATTTTACTGACTTATAGCATTTTGAATTACTAAGGATCATTCATGTATATGAGTCTGAATAAACTCAGGTAATTTATTGCTCCATAAATGCTAATAACGATACAGTAAATGCTCAGAAATATATGGATTGATGTTTTGGAGATGACAGTGAAGTAGATGTGTCTTGACATGGTAAGAATATGATTAAGGAGATGGAGAGTTAGGTGCACAGGGGTGGAAGAAATAAGAAGGGGAAGTAAGAAGAGCAATAAGGCTCTGAAGCCTTAAATGGTGAGGTATGTTTGTATTTCTTGTCCCCATGTGCATAAAAGTAAAAGATTTCCTTTAGAAACAGATTGATATGTATAATTAAAGGAAAATGAACAAAAGTAAGATAAGTAAACTTTATGGTAAGCCAACTGTGATACAGTGGAATGCACTCCAGACTCACTCAGCATGTGAGTATTTGAGATGGTTGATTGTTTAAGTGCTCAAAATTTGCATTAGACTCATCCTAAGAAGAAAAATGTGCAGAAGGTCCACACTATGAGAAGGAACACTTTTTATGCTATAATACACTTGTGTATATGTATATATTTTGTTCTACATATCTAGTACTGGTCCAATTTTCTACAATGATCATCTTTCATTGTAATATTTTCAGTCAAAAAAATGCTCAGATTAGTTGGTACTGACCCCTTATAAGAACACCTTGTTTTATAACAGGTTTATTGTAAAGCCAGTAGGTCTCCTTAAAGTGCTACTCATGTTTAAGCAGTGTATTACAATGTTTTAGCATATACATAAAATACCATAAAACAGGCAGAGAATTAGAGAAATGTATCATATAGGAATTCAACTGTTTGTTTATTTTCATAGTGTGCAAGATTGCATAAATAAGGTGTATGCACTGATGATTGCATAAAGATGGTGTAAGCACTAAAGCTTGGTGGGTTTTGTGGCTTTGGGGTGTTCAGTCTTGCAGAAAGGAAAAGTGTTGTTTTAAAAAGTGTGGGGTAAATTCAGCAACTTGGTATAGATATGTCATAGGCCTTGAATGCAAGAGAAATAGAGATTGTAGATGTGGTGAAAATAGAAGTTTAATTCATTGCCTCTGTCTTAAGAAAAAAATCTGAGATGTATATGAAACGGTCTTGGATAAGTATCTACAAAGTGAACTAGACCATTCAACATGTGATGATTATATACACCTACAGTGGCCTAACTGACCAGAGGAGCAATATGACAGTTTAGTCAGAGTCTGATATGTGAGGTTGAATGACCTCCAAACCTTTTTATGGTATAAAGCTATATGTAAGATATCCCCAGAGCCATGGTTTTAGTGCATGTCAGAGACTTGGTGATTTCATATGGGGTAAGATAACAATGCAGAATGGCACTACTGCTGACTCAATTTATTCCATAATGTACATGATTAGGTTCATGTGTCCTCTTATAGTACAGTTTCATTGTGTTTCATCTTTTATGATTTAACATATTGCCTAATGTGATGATACAGTTTTCATGGTACTTATTACCTCTATAATTTCAGATGTCCCTTCAAGAAAGAGAACATTGACGAAATTGTTAAACACATCACTCCACGAGAAAGGTTCAATCAGCTTCATGAAATTCCTGTTAAGTTAAAGAATTTTAGGGAGAATATAAAATTAAGTGTAATGATTGCTAAGAACAAGGCTAAAGCATGGGTAAGTTTTGTGTTTGATGTTATGATTATGTATATGTTTGCTTATTTATGTATGTGGAGAGGGAACTTTCATCTGTCTTTCAACTTTCTAAATTTTTCAGTGATATCCACATTTACTTCATCTTTGCTGAGGTTAGTCTATATTCCTAAGACTCTGGTAAAGAAATGCTTTCACTCTTCCCTGACTTCTCTTGCCTAGCTCCACGCAGAGTCTGCACTGACTTAAAACATGTTCTCAATTGATATCACTCTCACCCATTGGAATGTATTGGGGGTTGCCATATATTCCTCACCTTTTCTCACATGGTCTCCAGGTTGAGTGATTCCCTCCTCCTTTACGACTCAGTTTACTCAATTTTAGATAAACATTCTTTTTGCGTTTTTGGGGGCCTTCTGCACTTTTATATAACTCTTTTGTGAGGAGACCAAATTGTTGAATATATGCTATATTTATCTTTCTAAACCACATTTTTCGTGTACTATGCTTTAAAGATATTTTAACATTGACCAAGTTTGCCTATTATGATTCTCCATAGATAGTTTTGGCTATAAAGTCAGCTTGATGTCAACTCTACATCCCTTTCACTCTGTGATTCTTGTCATTTTCCCTCCTAGTCATTGTCTAAATCTAATCCATCCCTTTTCTCATCTTCATTCATTTCTCTTTATTAATCTATCCTTAACTTTATTTCCAATGTTTATAGGGTGGATCATGTGCATACATCCTCTGAAACTCACTTAATGCTTATCCATAACCTATGGCTTATGTGCTGAAGGTAAACATTGACTTATATACCCATTGATTCACTTCATATTTTTCTCGTATTCCAAGTTGATAGATTAAGTGTGACAAATTTCTTCATTCACATTCCTCTACTCTCAAAATACATCCATTGCATTTGTTCCTCCACCATCCATGAAATATTATCTGAGATATCTCTTGGGTAGGGGAGAAAGAATACCTCCCATGTATTCCCCATGTGTCTTAGAAGGTGACTAAAAGGGGCAGGAGTGGGGGGGGGCTGGAAACCCTCCCCTTCTTGTATTTCAATTTCTAAAAGAAGGAGTCAAGTGGGAGTGCTCATCCTCCTCAAAAGGCTCAGATTGGGGTGTCTGAATGTATGTTGATCTAACCAAGATGAGAAGAAAGGAGAGATAGGTAGTAAGTTTGAGGATAGAAACCTGGATGTTCTGGCTCTTGAGTGAAATGATGCTCAAGGGTAAAGAGGAAGAATGGCTTAGAAAAGTCTTGGGAGTAAATTTAGAGATTGGTGAGAGGACAAAAGCTAAGGAAGGAGTAGCATTACTCCTGAAGCTGGAGTTCTGGGAGTGAGTGTGAGGAAGTAAATTCTAGATTGATGTGGGTAACCTGAAAGGAGATTGAGAGAGATGGGTGATCATTGATGCTTATGGACCTGGTCATGAGAAGAAAGATCTTGAGATGGCAAGTATTTTGGGAGCAGCTGAGTGAGTGTGTCAGCAGTTTTGGTGCACGAGTCCGGGTATTAGTGATAGGTGATTTAAATGCAGAGGTGAGTAATGTGGCAATTGAGGATATAATTGGTGTACATGGGATATTCAGTGTTGCTAATAGAAATGGTGAAGAGCTTGTGGATTTGTGTGCTGAAAAAAGACTGTTGATTGGGAATACCTGGTTTTAAAAGAAAGATGTACACATATATATGTATGTGAGTAGTAGAGATGGTCAAAAGGCATTGTTAGAATACATGTTGATTAATATGCATGTAAAAGAGAGACTTTTGGATGTTGATATTCTGTGAGGGGCAGCTGGTAGGATGTCTGATCACTGTCTTGTGGAGGTGAAGGTGAAGATTTGTAGAGGCCTTCAAAAAAGAAGAGAGAATATTGGAGAGAAGAGAGTGGTGAGAGTAAGTGAGCTCGGAAAGGAAACTTGTGTGAGGAAGTATTGAGTGTAGAATGGCAAAATGTGAGAGCAGATGATGTGAGGGGAATGGTTGGGGAATGGGATGTATTTAGGGAAGCAGTGATGACTTGTGCAAGAGATACATGTGACATGAGAAAGGTGGGAAGATTAGAAAGGGTAGTGAGTGGGGGGATGAAGAAGTAAAGTTGCTAGTGAAAGAGAAAAGAGAGGCATTTGGACTATACTTGCAAGGAAGGAGTGCAAGTGACTGAGAGATGTGTAAGAGAAAGTGGCAGGAGGTCAAGAGGAAGGTACAAGGGCTGCAAAAGAGGGCAAATGAGAATTGGGATGAGAGAGTATTATTAAGCTTTAAGAAGAATAAAATGATGTTTTGGAAGGAGGTAAATAACGTGTATAAGATGAGAGAACAAATGGGAACATCGGTGAAGGGGGCAAGGAGGAAAGTGATAAAAGGTAGTGACGAGATGGATTATTTTGAAGGTTTGTTGAATGTGTCTGATGATAGAGTGGAGTGGCAGATGTAGGGTGTTTTGGTAGGGTTGTGGTGTGAAGTGAGAGAGTCAGAGAGAGTGGTTTGGTGAGGAGAGAAAAGATGGCGAAAGCCTTGCAGAAGATGAAATCTGGCAACGTGGCGGGTTTGGATGGTATTGCAGTTGAATTTATTAAGAAAGTGGGTGACTCTGTTGTTCATTGGTTGGTAAGGATATTTAGTGTATGTATGGATCATGGCGAAGTGCCTAAGGATTGGTAGAATGCATGTATAGTGCCATTGTACAAAGGCAAAGGGGATAAAGGTGAGTGTTCAAACTACAGAGGCATAAATTTGTTGAATATTCCTGAAAAATTGTATGGGATGGTATTGATTGAGAGGGTGAAGGCATGTACAGAGCATCAGACTGGGGAGGAGCAATGTTGTTTCAGAAGTGGTAGAGGGTGTGTGGATCAGGTGTTTGCTTTGAAGAATGTGTGTGAGAAATACTCAGAAAAACAGATGGATTTGTATTTAGCATTTATGGATCTGGAGAAGGCACATGATAGGGTTTATAGAGATGCTTTGTAGAAGGTCTTAAGAGTAAGCTGTTAGAACCAGTGAGAAGTTTTTATGGAGGATGTAAGGCATGTGTACGAGTAGGGAGAGAGAAGAGTGAAAGGTTCCCAGTGAAGGTCAGTCAGCGGGAGGGGATTGTGATGTTTTCATGGTTGTTTAATTTGCTTATGGTTGGTGTGGTTAGGGAGATGAATGCAAGAGTTTTGGAGAGAGGGGTGAGTATGTAGTCTGCTGGGGATGAGAGGGCCTGGGAAGTGACTCAGTTGTTTACCAATGATACAGCACTAGTGGCTGATTTGAGTGAAAAACTGCATAAGTTGGACTGAGTCTGGAAGTGTGTGAAAGGAGAAAGATAAGAGTAGGTGTGAATAAGAGCAAGAATACTAGGTTCAGCAGGGTTAAGGGACAAGTTAGTTGCAATGTAAGTTTGAATGGAGAAAAATTGGAAGTGAAGTGTTTTAGATATCTGGGAGTGGACTTAGCAGCGAATGGAACCATGGAATTGGAAGTTAAAGGGTGGGGTAGGGGGCAAAGGTTCTGGGAGTGATGAAGAATGTGTAGAAAGAGAGCATGCTATCTCGAGAGCAGAAATGGGTATGTTTGAAAGAATAATAGTTCCAACAATATTATATGGTTGTGAGGCATGGACTATAGATAGGGTTGTACGGTGGAGGATGGATGTGTTGGAAATGAATTGTTTGAGGACAACATGTGGTGTGAAGTGGTTTGATCGAGTAAGTAATGAAAGGATAAGAAAGCTGTGTGGTAATAAAAAGAGTGTAGTTGAGAGAGTCAAAGAGGATGGTTTGGACATATGGACAGAATGAGTTAGG
>JAUUDZ010052663.1:0-10452 GCA_032361705.1 Panulirus versicolor | reverse complement strand
CCCCCACTCCTTCCTGGCTTTAGTCTCATTACCATTGCAACGTGTAATCCTGTGACTTCCTTCATGTATGTATCCCACTGGAGACTCACCAAGAATATAATGGTTTAGACACTTAAGCATGATGATGTGACCCCTGAGGTCAGGTCAAATGATACGTTGTCATACAGAAGGGAAGCTGCGTCACGTTTCAGAGGTTAATGAGAATTTATTATCTCTCACATCCTCTCTCTCTCTCTCTCTCTCTCTCTCTCTCTCTGGTAGGCAGCAGGTGGTGGGCAACCGCCGATCAGGGAAGGTCCACCGGCACAACCCGCCGGTTGTGCCGGTGAACCATCACTACAGTGGCTTGCATGTCTTCCTCCCTAGCCCAGGTTGTTGTCCCTTCTATCCATACCAAGTACACTCTAGTTGTGGCAGTGAGTCCATAAGCACACACTCTCCATGCTTAACGTTACTGACGACCATCAGGCATGAACGAGCCGCTTGAGATCAAACCAGCATAGGTTCGAATCCTGGTCACGGCAGCCGGTCCACAATCCACCCAGCTGTTCACCTCCTCCCTAATGCCTGGTCGATAAAATGGTTATGTGGCATAAGCTAGTGTGTGTGTGTGTGTGTGTGTGTGTGTGTGTGTGTGAGCATACATACGTAGGGGTAAAGACATGCTACATTTATACAAAATTTAGAGACGGGGCAACAAGATTAAAAAAATTCCCTCCCCTCAACATAAATAGTAATCACATGAAACACTCGAAAACACATAATATATAGAATGGGTAGATCCCACAACCATGATGGCTGGGTAGATACCACAACCATGATGGTTGGGTAGATATCACAACCATGATGGCTGGGTAGATCCCACAACCATGATGGCTGGGTAGATACCATGACCATGGTGGCTGGGTAGATACCACAACCATGATGGTTGGGTAGATACCACAACCATGGTGGTTGGGTAGATACCACAATCCATGGTGGTTTGGTAGATACCACAACCATGGTGATTGGTTAGACACCTTTCACTATTCTCTAGAGTGATCGTACGATGACAAACTATAACAATGAGAGTTTTCGTGAAGGATTGTGAATTATCATTTAATTACAGAGAGCAATCCCTTGAAGAAGCCTTCATACTAACTAGATTACCATCCTAATGACTTTGCAAATGAAGTTGTACTATTAATGATGGTAATAAAGGGAAGGTGGAGCAGCAAGCAATAGGCAACAGGTGGGATCCGAACCCACTGAGGTCTCATATGAGGTCTGGCTATTGTTGGCAAGAAGTGATCATCTGTTTTTATTACACAGTCTGAGAGGGATGGTCCATGGGCAGGGTTTTACTGTACACTCTCACTTTGATGATCTCTCTCTCTCTCTCTCTCTCTCTCTCTCTCTCTCTCTCTCTCTCTCTCTCTCCTGAATCATTAGTGAAAGTACATCTCACAAGGTTGACAGTGTGAAGTGGAAATAGATAACAAGTGACTCAACTACATGATCACTTAGAGATGCCTCTCATACTTGTGGAGACGAGAGTTTGAAAGTGAAACCTCTAGATATTATTGTTTAACATTCCTTTTCCCGTCCTACCTGCCATCTTCCTAATGCTTATGAAATATTTCACTCCTCAGTGTTTGTCTCTTCTGTATCCTTAATTCATAAACTTCTTCCTTTTGTACCTGTGTTATCTATACCCTACCTCATAACCATAACCCGTCTGTAGCGCACCTTCCTGTCCTCTCAGTCATAACCCTCACCCTTCTATACCCGTCTTATCTGTGGCCCGCCTCAGAACCTTCACTCTTCCTTAGTCTTCTTCCCTCCCTCTCACTCTTACTCCGTCATAAATATCTTCCCTTCCCTACAACCTCTCTTACCTGTCTCAATTCCTCAGAACCCTCCTCCCTCACCCTAGTCCATCTACCTACGCTCATTTACCCTTCCCTCCCGCTCTCCCTTCCTCCCTCCCTCACCATATCTGTGCCGTCCTCGCTTCTATCCTCAGATTTCTCATCATCTCTCCTTTTATCTCCTTTCATCTTCCGTAAGACCAGCATCACCCTTCTCCCACCCCTCCGCCCCAGCCTCCCCCACACACCTGGGTCACAAAAGGTCAGAGTTCACTATCCAGCCACTCAGAGTGTTGATTCTGACAATATTTTCCTCGAGTCGCCACCACCCTCTGATACTCAGAGCTCCATAGTGTATTTAGCTTATCGTGATGAGCTTACAGCTTGGTTCAGAAGTACTTACACTGGATGATTAGTTATGGTCTTGTTATCCGAGGACGCCGACCATATGTTCTGTTCCTCCTCCTGCTTATATCATCCTTACTCCACACAGAACTGACCTGAGCAAATGGCTTCCCAGCTGTTGCACTCAACACCACATATTCATGTACATGTCATGATTCTAGCTAATTTTTCTCTATCATCCTGTTCTTTCTCATATAATTCCTAAATCCATGTCGTAATTATCATATTTCCCTCACCTTACTGCAATTTCTTCCATCTCCATCATCATCTTGACTCATTCATTCACTGTTTCTTAACCTTACCATCGTTATTTTTCTACGTTTTCTTTGCCATCTTTCTGTGTTATCTACTTAACCTGTTCAATCTCCCCTGCCATCTTGCTCTTACTTCCTGTTCTCAAATATTCTCTTTGTGTTACCTTTTATCCCTCCTTCCCTCATTTACTCGCTCCTTTTATGTCTTTCACCCTTTCCCTTTCTTCATTTTCCTCAGACGTTCCTCTACCTTACTTCTCCACTTACTACTCTCCAACTCTAGTTCCTTCCTTTATCTCTCGGGGCCGAAATGCGCAAAAGGCCATAATATTCGCTGCCCCTCAGCTACTTCTCTCGTAAGATCTCTAATCAGCGAGAAAACAAAGTGGTTCCAGAGGTGCTGTGAGGCGACCTGGGCGACCACGATACGCCCGTGTTGCAGGCTTGTCGATAATATCGTAAGCAACAACAGGAGCAGCAACAGTAGCAGCAACGTCAGCAACAGTAGCAGCAACAATAACAGCAGCAGTAGCAGCAGTAGAGGCATCAGCAGCAGCAGCATCAGCGGCAATAACAACAACAACAACAATATTTACTGCAAGATCGTTTGTAATTTCAACAACTTAAGTTACTGACGCATATGCCCATCTACTGACCACGCCCAGTGGGTAAGGATAAACGATTAGGGTGAATGTGAGTCTGTTGCTTCATCAGGGAATAGAACACTTGCCCTCTCATTCAGAACCAGCCACGTCTGCACACTTGGGAGGCTTATATGATCACATTATCAACGAAGGGACCAACATCAACAACACAAACAGCATCGTCAAGAACGACATCAACAGGACAGGAGGAAATACTTCATTATAAGCGTCAACGTCAGTCATAGCATCAGTAACACTGGAACAGACACATACATCATCATGAAGCGAAAGATTACCATCATCGTCAACAAAGAACATGAACATCAACGTGTGGAGGAGAAATACGATTATCAACAGCACGAACAACAGAGAGGGCGCCCGGATCAGAGTCAACACCAGCAGTAGCTGCAACATTAATACTGTCAACACACACTGTAGGGTAGATGGGAGCCATGTCTTCCCACACAACCTTACCTACAGACACGCCTGCCCATACAATCACACCCAACCACACAACAAACACATACCTACACAGACACTGCTCCCCACACAATCACATCTGCCCACACCGTTACAACCACAACTGCTCACACAACTACGCCTCTCTACGCAGTCTCGCCTTCCCATACGACCACTGTCGCCCACGCAATCTTACCTCTCCATACGGCCACTTTTGTTCACACAGCTGACAACAAAGGTACACCAAGGTCTGCCCGGCTGTCTGCTGTTCCTGGCAGTGTTCATGAGAGAAGGGGAGGTAAAAGAGGGAAGGGAAGGGGATTTTTTAGGGACGTGGCGGCCCCACCCTCGTGAGGGATGGCTGGGCAGGTGGGGGAGGAACCCAATTACGTAATGGCAGGCGGCTGTGCACGCACTGCCTGACGTTATTATACACAACGCCGTTATTATGTGTGTTTATGAGACATCGTACTCATCAGTTAGAAAACTAACGTACTGCTTGTGTGCCATGTCCATGTCATCTTTCCCCAGAACGCCAAGTAAATGCTAATGTGCCATGTTCATAAAGCTCTTTACGGAAGGCCTACATAGTGAAGATATGCAGTTAAAAGTTGGAGATAATGGAAATAAGTTCATTAAAGTAGAAAACTCAGTGTGTCAAGACGTGATTGTTATTTAGAAGAGTAAGTTGGTAAACCAGATGGTTAGGAATGAAGAGACAAAACGATAAAAGATGTAATGGATGACTTGACAAATGTCAGATGATAAAGCAAAATAGAGAAACTGTATGGAGAGAAAGCAGGAGATCGTGTTCAAACTATGCAAAACTAGAATTTTTTGTCGTATGAAAGTAGGGGCAAAGAAAGAGTAAAAGAAGCATTGTGGAGAAATCAAAGGATCACCTCAAACTATTTCATAGATTTATCTGGGGCAAACTAACAGTAAGGGATCAAATAGTAAGACTTAGGAATTCAGAAGGTAAAGTTATTGACACAGACAAGAGCATATTTGTCGAGTTGAATGCTAAGTTCCAAAGTGTATTTACCAGAAAGGACTCGAAGCCCCCGACACTGCCGGACTGGAACGGGAGTGGGAGCCTGGAAATCACTGATATCAAAAGTTAGGATGTAGGAAGACTTAGGGAGGAGCTGGATCCACATTACTTCTGGACCGGGTGGTACCTCGCCTTTTGTACTCATGGAGTGAGGAGAGATGATAGACTAGCCGTTGGATATATGAACTCGGCCGAGGTGCTTTGAATTCCCAATGAATTGAGGGGAACGATTGCAGCACCTATCCTACAGTAAGATGACAGATAAAGCCTGGAACTGCAAATACCACCGACAAGAGTAATAAACGAGCTACTGGAAAGGATAATCAGAATGAAAAAAAGAGGCAGTTTTGGCTGGTAAATACCATGTATAGGAGAGGTAACAAAGATCAGGGTTAATAACAAGCATATCGGATATTTTCGATTCTTCCGCGAGAGAGGAATATCTTGGAAAAAGGAGAAATGCTGGTTGACTGTATATTCCTTGGCCTCACGAAGGCCCTAGATATTCTCCCTCACGGAAGATTGATGAAGAACTTGGGATTCTAGGCTGATGTCAGAAAGGACATCTGTAGCAGGCTGAGGAGAGCAGGAAACACGGTAAGGGAGACTATTTTAAAATGGCGAAAGTGATTAGTCACGTCCCTCAGGTTTTGATATTGGAACCATTGCAATTTCTATTCTGTGCAGCTGAAGCGTTGAAGAGAAGGAATATGTGTTATTTGTTTGCTGATGATGCCAAGCGTGAGTAAAGCTATCGATGATTAATATGCACTATATCATACAGAGACCTACAGATAATTCAACAGTGGTCAGAAAGATTACATATGACATCTAACCAGCAGGTATATAGAAAGGAAGATAGGAATAGGTAAAACTAGATGAGACTAACCATCATATAGGTAATACAAGTTTGAAGGATCAACTTGTGATGGGGACATTGGACTTAACATTACGATTATCATCAAAATATAAAATGAAAAGGATCGTGCAGGAAGCAGACAGCATCCTGGTTAAATCTAAGATTGCCTCGATGACCTTGGATAAGATTTTCAAGAAATTTTTTGATGCATTATTGTTCTTAATCAGGATATACAGCTCGTGCTACGAACCTTAGGACACGTACACTATAACAAAGGTGCAACGGAACACGTCGGGAATGGAACCAGTATCCACAGTAATGAGTTACGAGGATAGGAGGGAAGTTCTGGAACTATACACACTGGAAAGTTGACAGCTAATGACTGGATATGAACGTAAGTGGGCGTTGCCTGTTGCTATATGGATCCTTGTTACTGTTACACTGTTACTGTGTGCAACTGATATCATCAAGGTAGTAGCCATGCTAGAACGACCGTCCTCACGTCACCTGAAGCTTACACCAACCCTGACCAGACAGGAACTTGTTTAGCCTGGATCTGGATTTCTTTTTCAAACATTCAGTAGAAAAGTCGTTTTCCCTCTTTCTTTTTCATTCGTTACAACGCTTCGAATGCTAAGACCGAGTCGACCAGAGGACTCACCCCCTCCCATCCTCCGGGTCTGCAAGGATTCCCTCCACCACCTACTCCTCCACTCCTCAGGGGCTGGAGGCCGACGGGTCCTGGCTAGGGAGGGGCTCTAGTGGCTGGTGGGGAGGGGGAGGCAAAACAAACACTCCACCTCAGTCGTTCCCGCTAGGCACCAAATCGGCTCACAACTTGGGGACCTGAGTCGCTGAAAAATTCATGCGGGTCTCCTTTGCGTCAATTGGATTTAATTAAGGAAGACAGTTTTTGAGTGCTCCCTGGAGGAGGGCATTGTAACTGAAGTTAGTTTTGTAAATAAACTGTAGACTTTGCCCTTCGTAGTCTGGTGGAAGAGGCTGAGAGATTTGTTGACTTATGTTTCGGAGGAATTGAAATGTGGATGGGACTTTTGTTTGTAATTGTATATCGTTATTAAAATTTTCATAACTCGGGCAGCCGTGATATATGTGACTCGTTCAAGCTTTCAGCAGCCTTTCCGGCGGAGACGAGCAAATATTAAGACGTCTCAGTGAGGGAAAGTCTCGGCCACCTCCCGCATCCACGGCCCCACCTCGGCCGGGATGCCAGGCGTCCATACCCAGGACGCTAGACGACCACATCCAGGACATTAGACAACCACATCCAGGACGCTAGACGACCACATCCAGGACGCTAGACGACCACATCCAGGACGCTAGACGACCACATCCAGGACACTAGACGACCACATCCAGGATGCTAGACGACCACATCCAGGACGCTAGACGACCACATCCAGGACACTAGACGACAACATTCAGGACACTAGACGACCACATCCAGGACACCAGACGACCACATCCAGGACTCCAGACGACCAGATCCAGAACACTAGACGACCAGATCCAGGACTCCAGACGACCAGATCCAGGACACTAGGCAACCACATACAGAACACTAGACGACCACATCCAGGACACTAGACGTCAACATCCGGGACACTAGACGACAACATTCAGGACACTAGACGACAACATCCAGGACACTAGGCGACCACATCCAGGACACTAGACAACCACATTCAATACACCAGGCAACCACATCCAGGACACAAGGCAACCACATCCAGAACACTAGACAACCACATTCAATACACCAGGTAACCACACACAGGACACTAGGCAACCACATCACGAACACTAGACAACCACATTCAATACACCAGGTAACCACACACAGGACACTAGGCAACCACATCCAGGACACTAGACAACTATATTCAATACACCAGGCAACCAAACACAGGACACTAGGGAACCACATCCTGAACACTAGACAACCACATTCAATACACCAGGTAAACACACACAGGACACTAGGCAACCACATCCAGGACACTAGACAACTACATTTAATACACCAGGTAACCACACACAGGACACTAGGCAACCACATCCAGGACACTAGACAACCACATTCAATACACCAGGTAACCACACACGGGACACTAGGCAACCACATCCAGGACACTAGACAACTACATTCAATACACCAGGTAACCACACACAGGACACTAGGCAACCACATCCAGGACACTAGACAACCACACACAGGACACTAGGCAACCACATCCAGGACACTAGGCAACCACATCCAGGCCACCAGACAACCACATTCAGTACACCAGGTAACCACACACAGGACACTAGGCAACCACATCCAGAACACTAGAGAACCACATTCAATACACCAGGTAACCACACACAGGACACTAAGCAACCACATCCAGGACACCAGACAACCACATTCAATACACCAGGCAACCACATCCAGGACACTAGGCAACCACATCCAGAACACTAGACAACTACATTCAATACACCGGGCAACCACAGTCAGTACACCAGGCAACCACATCCAGGACGCTAGGCCACCACATCCAGGACACTAGACAACTACATTCAATACACCAGGCAACCACACACAGGACACTAGGCAACCACATCCAGGACACTAGACAACCACATTCAATACCCCAGGTAACCCCATCCAGGACACTAGGCAACCACATCCAGGACACGAGACAACTACATTCACTACACCAGGCAACCACACACAGGACACTAGGCAACTACATTCAATATACCAGGTAACCACACACAGGACACTAGGCAGCCACATCCAGGACACTAGGCAACCACACACAGGACACTAGGCAACCACATCCAGGAGACTAGACAACCACATTCAATACACCAGGCAACCAAATCCAGGACACCAGGCAACCACATCCAGGACACCAGACAGCCACATTCAACACACCA
The DNA here is from genome assembly GCA_032361705.1 of Panulirus versicolor. Lineage (NCBI taxonomy): Eukaryota > Metazoa > Arthropoda > Malacostraca > Decapoda > Palinuridae > Panulirus > Panulirus versicolor. The sequence continues at coordinate 1,978 of JAUUDZ010052663.1, read as the reverse complement.
GGCAACCACATACAGGACACTAGGCAACCACATCCAGGACACCAGACAACCACATTTAATACACCAGGCAACCACACACAGGACACTAGGCAACTACATCCAGGACACTAGACAACCACATCCAGGATACTAAGCTACCACATTTAGACACCAGGTGTGCACGTCCGGGACATCAGTCGTGCACGTCCAGGACATCATGCGCCCACGCCAAGGACACAAGGTACCCACGCTCAAGACACCACACACCCACTATCAGGATGAGCCTCGAACCTTGCCTGGCATCTTATCATCCCTGGACTTTACGCTGGACGTTGCCCTCATAACATTATCTCAGACTCCCTGGACGATCCAGCTTCACAGAAAAGCCAATATCCCACATCAGTCCCGGAGTATTCTTAGTCATCCGGGAGTCCCGGGAAGGAGACTGACTGACATAGCTGGACGAAGCTTCAGCTCTACATCCGGCGAACAAGGTGTCTGAAAGTGATGAGAGCCACTGCTGCTTATTAATGATGCATTGTCACCAGACAATGTTCCCTTCCATTGTCACTATTTTCATCATAAATCCTAAACCACTATATAGAATGACCAGCTGCAGCCGCTTTAGTGAAATATGACGTCAAGTGCGAGTTTTTCTGGCTTGCATCAGTGTTTATCACTTCGAGAAAAAATCGCAAAGTAATGTATAGTGTCTCTCATACAGTCTCTTTCTATTTTCGTCTCTTTCTGTGTCTACCTCCCTCCTTGCCACAAGAATGTACCTCCTCTGTACATGTTGCTGACGCATTGAACAACCTGTCATCAGTGTTGGTATACCGCCTCGCACGCGCCTCCACACCCTCCACACCCAAAAATATGAAATGGATTTTTTATGTCTCATCACTGATGATATAAATGAGTTTCACGGGAGCTGGAGGATTGATAGCAAGCTCAGACGAGGGTGTAGGGAAGGATCCTGCTCATGATGCTGAAAGCACAAGACCTGAGTTGTCAGTGTTACGGTGTATATTTGCAAATTTGTAAAGTGGACAGAATACCTTTTAATCTTTATACAACATGCAGATAGAGCAAAGATAACCTCTTATAAGGTAACACTTTTGAATTGTTTTACGCAATAGAAATCGTGGATAAATAGATCCAGACACATACACACGCCGAAAATAAAACAAGTGTATTAGCCCTATCTGCTGTAGTGATATGTACATCATTATTTTTTTTGTTTTGAATTATTGATAGCTCTTATGAACCTTTTAGGACAAGTAAGATCCACTCGTTTTGAGCAAGAAAAGAATCAAATGCCTTGTTTATGTACGTTAAAAATCATGATTATCGTACTGAATGGAGTAATGCCGTCTCAGTTATTAACTCTAACTCGTGTACCACGGGAAATATCACTGAATCTTGTATCATCAAATACACAATGAATCGTAACCTTAATATTAGTGAAGATCTATACAAATTGAATAGCTTTATTGTTAAATTTGTAAACAGTTCTCTTTCTTGTCAACTTGATAAATTTTATGATACTCATGTTACCACACTCGAACGCACCCAACCTCCATTCGGGTAGTCACTTGTTTATCAAATGGCGTCCTAGCTATGCCTCTTCGTTGTGTATCAACTGACTATTATATTTCTTTCTTGTGTATCCCCTGATGATGTGATTATTACACGAAAGTGCACTTGGGAACTTATCGTGTTTCATTTCCCCATAGTAAGAAAGGAATTTAGTTGATCACGCGTTCATATTCAATTTTTTCGTTTACATATATATATATATATATATATATATATATATTGAAAAACAAATTGGACAAGTTCTTGAATTTCAGGACTTATCTAGCACGATTATGTTCGTTAGCATACGGACTGCGTCTTATCTGCGTCTTATCTAGGCGAGTGTGATGGCAGCAGTATAATCTCTCACCACACTCATGATAAGAGTTTTTTACAGTAATTTTCCTCGGGAGATGTGAAC
>JAUUDZ010052652.1:0-10452 GCA_032361705.1 Panulirus versicolor | reverse complement strand
GACAGGTGGTGTCAGTTAGGTGGCTCAGATCAGCTTAATTGTAGTGTCAGGTCAAGTGTGGGTGAGGCAGGGGAGACCATGAACCACACGGAAGTTTCCATAGAAAGGTTCCAGGTAACGATGAAAAAGGGACAAGAACTGAGCATTCCATATAGGCAAGATAGGATTAACAATAATGACCAAAATGGGTAAATAATGAAATTAAACACCGTACAGGATAGAAGAAGAGTTTGTATAAGAGAAAACGTTGGGGGGGGGGGGTGTTTACTGATCAGCTAACGCAGATTAAGAGAATGATAAAATCAGAAATTAGGAAGGTTAAGATCAATCACAAAATTAAGTTAACTAACGAAATAATAAAAACAAGCCAAGGGATTTTTTTTTTTTTTTGTATGTACAGAACGGTCACTTCATATCAGTATTCACGCAGGAGGAGAATACAAACATTCCGGTTCCAGAACAAATTTACAGGGAGGATGGAAGCGGGAAGCTATGCGATGTAGAAATAAATTAATTTGGTATTTTGAAACAAGTTGAACGATTGAAAGTAAACCAGAGTCCTGGGCCAGATGGTATTTATGCGAGAGTCTTGAAAAAACGTAAGGAGGGAGTAAGAGTTCCACTTTTTAATATATTTAAACAGGGTCTTGAATCAGGCGTAGTTCATGAGCAACGGAGAACAGCAAATGTTGTTCCCATTTTTAAGAAAGAGGATAGATTCATTGCTTCTAATTATCGTCCTATCAGTTTGACATCTATTGTGGGGAAATTTCTCGAACTAATCATAGCGGACAAAATGCGTGAACACTTGGAGAATCATGATCTCATTAGGGATTCTCAACCTGGGTTTACAAATGGGAAGTCATGTCTCAGTAACCTTCTCTCTTTCTTTAATAAAGTATTTGAAACTGTTGATCGAGGTAAGATTTATGACACACTTAAGTTTGGCTTTTGACAAAGTACTTCATGAGCGTCTGCTTAGACAAATAGCGGCACACGTCATCGGGGGTTGTATACATAACTGGGTTAGGGCGCGGCTCTCTGATAGAAAACTGAGGGTATGCATCAACAAAGTTACATCGGGCTGTGGCAATGCAACCAGAGGTGTTCCTCAGGGGTCAGTCTTGGGACCGCTCTTGTTCCTTATATATATTAAGATTTGGATAGGGGCCGTAATTGACACGGATGAAATTTCAGTGAATTTCCAGAGGGACTTAAATAGATTATCGGAATGGGCGGGTACATGAAAAATGGAATTCATCATAAATAAACGCAGAACACTTAGTGTGGGTAAAGACAAGAAAACTGATTACAAACTGGACATTATTATCATTGGTAGAACAGAATGCGAGAGATTCAGAGGTACTGGTGAGCAAGGATCTTAAGCCGCGGCAACAACGTACTAAAGTGTGTAATATTGCTAATAGGATGTTAGGGTTCATTAATAGGATTGTTAGCAATAAAACTCCTAGAGTTTTATTGCAACTTTATCTTGTGTTGGTGAGACCACAATTGGATTATGCGGTACAGTTATGGATTCCGTACTATACAGTTGATATAGATTGTTTAGATAGAGTACAAAGACGAATGACAAAAATGATCCCTGGAATTAGAAACCTCACTTACGAAGAAAGGTTAGAAAGACTGAATTTATATACTCACTTAAGAGGAGTAGAGAGGATATGACTGAAGTTTTTAAGTGGGTGAAGTGTATGAATGAATGTAACACAAATAAAGTTCTTAGAATGGAGCCACCGGATAGGACAGGAAATAATGGAATTGAATTAGAAAGAAGAATAGATTCAGGTCGGATGTGGGTAAATATTGGTTTGGGAATAGGGTGATAGATTTATGGAGCGAGCTGCCAAGTACAGCAGTGAAGGCTAGTCTTTAGGTAGTTTTAAACAAAGGTTGAATGACGTGTTTATGAGTTCAGATGGTTGGTTGTAGTGTGGACAAGAGGCCAATAGGCCTCTTGCAGTGTCCTCACTTCTTATGTTCATATGTTCTTATGTTCTTATGCTATGTTTTTGTCCTTATATTCTCATGTTCTTGTATTTATGTTCTAATGTTCTTATGTTCTCATGTTCTTTTGTTCTTATGTTCTTATATTCCTGTGTTCTTATGTTCCTATACTTCTAAGTTCTTATGTTCTTATATTCTCATGTTCTTCTTATGCTCTTATATTCTTATGTTCTTATGTTCTCGTGTTCTTGTTCTTGTTCCTATGTTCTTATGTTCTTATGTTCAAATGTTCTTCTGCTCTTATGTTCTCATATTTTCATGTTCTTGTTTTTATGTTCCTACGTTCTCATGTCCTTTTGTTCTTATATTCCTATGTTCTTTTGTTCTTATATTCTCATATTCTTGTTCTTATGTTCTTATGTTCTTACGTTCTTATACTCTCATGTTCTTGTCCTTATTTTCCTATGTTCCTATGTTCTTATGTTCTTACTATGTTCTTATAATCCTGCTCTTATGTTCTTATGTTCTTCTATTCTCATGTTCTTATGCTCTTATGTTCTTAAGTTCCATGTTTTTATTTTCTTATATTCTCATTTTGTTCTTATTTATATCAAGTGCCAACAATATAGAATGTTCATTTTAGACTTTTCACCAATTTATTCTTTTATATAATATACCAATTTTGTACTTGGAATTCCTTTGTTTTCTCATGTGGCACAAAAAAATCTACTTAGCACTAGAAATTAGCAATTTTTTATTTATACTGTCTTTGATTCTTAGTTTCTAAAAGGTTCACCAATCCTGCATTAGATAATGTGTAAAGAGACAAATTTCTGAAAAATTGGGAAAAACGTTTATCATGAAAATGAAGCTGTACAGATGCTTAAGTGCCATGATAGGAGGGTTAGCACTTGTCTTGCTTTTTGGTTGATGCTGTTTCTTTAATCATCATTCCTCTTCTTGCTGCATGTCTTGTTTATTATATAATGTTTTTTCATCATATCTTTTGGGGTAGTTATCTCTTCTTCAGGGTTCAAGTAGTATTGTCATCAGCCATAAGTCTAATCTTGTTTTGGATATTTCTTTAGTCACCATGTTTGTTTCATAGTTCACATGGTATGGCATTAGATATAATCATTCTAACTTTTTCACTGGGCATGCTTAAATTTTTGTCTGGTATTGATGGAAAATGATGGTGGAGGGATGATGTGTTAGAAATGAAATGTTTGAGAACAATGTGTGGCATGAGGAAGGTTGATTGAATAAGAAATGATAGGATGAGAGAGATGTGGTAGTGATAGCAGTATGTATGAGAGATCTGAAGAGGATGTGCTAAAATGTTTTGGACATATGTAGAGGATGGGTTAGGAGTTGGAATGATTGCATGAAATATGCCAAGTGATCAGGGTCTGAACATACAGAAAGTTAAGAGATGTGCTTGGGTTAGAGCATATGGGAGGGATGTATATTCAAGGGGTGACATGCCATCAGCAGGTTGAACCAGGGTATTTAAAGCAATCAGGGAAAATCACAGAAAGGTCTTTTTGGGCTTGGTTGTGGATAGTGGGGCTCTGGTTTTGATCTATTTGTATATGACAGATAGAGAGCAGATGTAAGCAAATCAGGCTGTTTATGTGTTCTTGGCATTAATTTACTACTTGGGAAACTGGACTAGCATGAAAAATTTTTTCGAGCTTACTCTCATTTATTCTTCTGTTTGTTGCCAGGCATATATTTTCCTGTATCTCTCTCTTCTCTGTTCTTGACCATAAAGTTCAAGTTCTTTCAATCACACATGGTAGTTTGTAAGAAGTCCATTCTATTAGTTTTGCTTTTAAAGTGTTTATTCTCAGTAACTTGTTTTTTCCACTTGCTTAACCAGCAAGCATAGAATGCAGTAATGTTCAGTTTTACTTATTGTATATAGGTTTAATATCTTTATTTTTCTGTTCCTGGCATTACCTTGCAAAATGTGGGAAATCAATTATGAAAAAATCTTGAACATTAGTTTTGATTCTGTTTTTGCAAAAGCTGATATCAAATATCATACCACTTAGTAATTAGCTTGAAAGCATTGTTTTATCTGTGTTCTGTAAATTCAAGTTTTTCATTTACAGTAATCGTCAGGGCCTTAATCATTCTTTCTTAACATGTAGGACCTTTCTCTACAGGGTGCTGAAATGCTGTTAATTGTTACACAACCTATTTGTTCTGATTTCTCAGTAGATTCCATTATATTTTCTTATGCTTGCTTGTGTTTTGTATTCAGATATAATTGCAGCTTATCTTGATCTTTGTTTTCCCTCTTTTCTATATATTCTTCTGTTATCTGCAACACTTCAGTGTTTACTCGTACATCCTTATCTTTGTGTCATGATTACAAAGCATATGAAACTAATACCTTGTGGGAGAAATGGAAGCACATCTTTGTGAAACATAGTTCCACTGTAACTTACTGATGTGGGTAAAGAATTAGATGTCAGTATATTCCACGCACTGGCATATATGGCACAGTATCTTGCTGTTTGCTCTAGTCTAGCTGTTCACCGAGATATGCATGCAGTCAGCTTTGGGGGCAGAAAGTGAAGTGATATTCATGGAAGAAGGAAAGAGAACCGACAGCACAGCATTGTGAAAGTGTCTAAAACTGTGAGGTGAGACTGGGAGACTTGACAGGTGAGATTGCTTTAGAGTTTATTCTTGATGAAGTTTATTTAGTAGAGGCTAGGCTCCCCAGGTGTTAGAGTAGTGCTTTGTACAGGACAAATTCTTCCTGTTTTATGTTACAAGAAACTACTCGGAAGAATATACAGTGTTTTAAGAGTATTAGATAGAAGTAGTCGATAGGAAGATTAGGCAAGAGTATTAAATAGAAGTAGTCTGTAGGAGCATGTAGGTAGAAGCTTCTGTAAACGCTCTGCTAGAGTTCCCCTCTGTCAATAGCCTATTAAGAGTGAGGCACGAAAGGCTAAGAAGTGACACTGGAGATCACTTGTCATAGAGAGCCTATTGCTCTGGCTACCCACTTTAGGGATTTTCAGGTGGGAGCAGGTGTTGTAGAGATATAGATATATAGATTAAGAAGACTCCCCATGTTCGTGAGGCGGACCTTGCTGTAAGTGAAAAGTATGATTTTCTAGATGAATTAGTCCTTATGGTGATGGTATTGTTGCTCACCCAGCTGTTTACATGGCATTAAGTTGACTTAAAGACCTATGTTAAGCTGGATGATGGATATTAGATAATTTATCAGTCTCACTTCTATTTGGAATAAGGACCTTGATATTTGTCATAAGAGAAACCAAATACAAGACATAAATTTTATTTTTGTTTTTGAGAATCAAAAAATATTGTTTATTTATTGAAATTATTTTAGCAGCACTGTAGGTATGGACATTATTTGCTTATCTTAATCTTTTGGTTTGCAGATGATGATGATAATGATGAAGGAGACAGTGTAGATGTTGTGGATGGGGTAGTGATGCGTTGCCTTTTGATTAACACCAAGTCTCTGCAAGAAGCAACTCTGAGATTCCAGCCTGCCACACCACTTACAGGACATTCAAACATTGGTACTCTGGATCTTAGCGCATCTCAGGATTCAATTGGTAAGATTCATTGAACTGTAGCTTGCAATTTCTACAGAAATGCTGATGAATATCCTTGCACTTAACATTGTTTTACTACAAAAAATTCCTGTTTGCAAAGATACACTAAGCTATTTTGAGGTCTTGGAAGCTAAAGTGAGCAACACTTCTAGCAAAATTTTAAGTAACACTCGTGTAGACTCCATTTTGATACATATTGACACAGCATGTATTTAAAAAAAGTTTTAAATAGATATGGTAATGTATATTTTATTCTGACTTTAGGTCAGTACTTCTTTGCTGGCCAGGATGCATCCAGTCATGTTGACCTTATAGTGAAGCTCTTGTTGGCTGGGATGGAGCCTTACATTCCTTCAACTAAATCTTCATACTTTCAATCATAGTTTGATTTTTCATGTTATAATGCCTGTGGCATCAGAGACAGAGCATATTGGGCCTTGGGGACCCTTTCCTTTTCCTGAATCTCATTCTGCCTTCATTTCATTTCCTTAGCCGAAAGCATCTCCAACTACCATAAATCAACCTCTCCACTTTTATGACCTGATTTTATACCTAATCAATTTATATCTTATTCACCAGTCGATAAAGCTGATCTTTTCAGCATCTTTATTTCTTGTAACTCTACTTTGGATTATTCTGCTTCTTTCCCAATCCCCCACTTCCACCTATTGAACTCATGTCATCTCTTGTCTTTTCCTTGTGCAAGGTCTTTTGAGTTCTCACCCAACTTCAGGGGGACAAAGTGTATAGATCAGATGTCATTCCTCTGTGTTCTGAAGGAGTTTGCATCTGGGCAAGATTGGATCCATGCTTTGTTTCATCTCAGAAAAGCCAAAATTTCCCTCCTTAGAAGCATGCTTTGGTTCAACATGCATGCCAGAAAGGAGACCATTCTAACAACTCTAGCTCCTTATATCTCTCACTTGGTCTTTTTCTAAAGACTTTAAAGCTCTCTTTAACTCTCACCACTGTAAGCACTTAGAATCTTATTCCCTTCTTTCAGATCATATGTATTTTTGAGACAAATCTTTGCTGAATGATAATTGGCCATGCCATGTTCACCTGTTGCCACTTGATAGAGGGTGGGACTTGTCCCATTATGTGACACCTGCAGTTGCAGTTTTTTTGGGAAACGTGTACTCACTGAATGCTGAAAATTTGGAGTCTCAGTATCAAATATGAATTATTTGATAACAATGGGAGAAATGAAAGTATTGGAGAAATTTGAGACTTGAATTTTTTAAGGAAGCCAAAATGCATATTTTAATATTACATGGAAATGTTAGTATTATGTGGGAGAGTAGGGTTGATGAAAATCTAGCATTATTGGACTGTGAAGTAATTGATAGGCATGTATAAGAAAGACTCTTGTATGTAAATGTGCTGAGAAGGGCAGCTGGTGGGATGTCTCGTCATTGCTAAGGGGAGGTGAATTTAGAAGTTTGTGGAGACTTTAGGAAGAGAAGAAATGATATGGGCAGGAAGAGGGTGGTGAAAGTTAGTGAGCTTGGAAATAAAATTAGCCTTGTGTAAGGAGATACCAAGAGAGTGTAAGAGTAGAATTGCACAAAGTCAGGGTAAATGAAGCAAGGGCAGTGGGTAAGGAATGAGAGGAATTTAAGGAAGCAGTGCTTACTTTGGTAAGTAGTAGTTAGGAGGCAGCCAGCAACCAGGGAGGTATATTAATGGTACTCCCTGCTTGGATATTAGAAGAGTTAGTGACAGGTGCGTAGTGAGCAAGAGAGATTTTTTTTTTTTGATAATTGATTGCTATGTCATGAGTTAGTGAGGCAGCACCAGGAAGCAGACGAAAAAGGCACATCTGCTCACATATACATATATGCACACTCATGTACATATACATATATTTACAAAAATACAGGGTACATGAAGCGTCGGGTAAACCATGGAAAGGTCTGTAGGGACTGGATATGGATAGGGAACTGTGGTTTCGGTGCATTACACATGACAGCTAGAGACTGAGTGTGAACGAATGTGGCCTTTTTTGTCTGATTTCCTGGCACTACCTCACTGAAGCGGGAGGTAGCGATGCTATTTCCTGTGTGGGGTAGTGACAGGAATGGATGAAGGCAAGCAAGTATGAATGTATACATGTTTTTATATGTATAAGTCTGTGTATGTATATGTATATGTATGTTTATGTGCGTGTATAGGCGTTTATGTTTATATATGTGTGTATATGAGTGGATGGGCCATTCTTCGTCTGTTTCCTGGCACTACCTTGCTGACGCAGGAAACAACAATTCAGTATAATGAAAAAAAGATAATAAAGAATATATATATATATTTTTTTTCGTACATATTTGCCATTTCCTGTGTTAGTGAGCTAGTGTTCAAGAACAGATGGGAGTACCTTAAAGGGAAGGATAGATAAGGAAGAGAACAGTACAGGATAGATGAGGCATTGGGTTCCCTAATAGAATAATGAAGGGTAGAGGTGTAAGTACAAAAGTGAAGAAGGGATAAAGGGACAGCATAGTCCTCCAGAACTTACCTATGTAGCTGAAACATGGACATGGAATGATTCAGAGGTCATGAATCCCAGATATGGAAATGAGCTATTTGAGAGGGGCATATGTTACGACTAGATGGAATGGAGAAAGAAATTAGGGGGAGGTTTGGAATGGCAGGTAATGCAAAGGGAATGAATTGTGAAATGTTTTAATGGGTGGTTTAGTCATGTGAAAAGAATGCAAGATAGGAGTTTTTAAGGAGATTTTATGGTAGTATAATTAATGGGGTTGGTGTGAGAGGAAGACTATCATTGACATTGGGAAATAGAATAGAAGAGTATTGGAATGAAGGAAATGGTGGAAGAATGCATGGAATGGTGTATATGAGAGAGGCATGTAACGACAAGTATGACTGGAGACTCTTTACTGTAGCCACCCCCTTGATTGGAGTTCCTTGGGGGAAGAGGCCTTAGAGACATAGATGGATAGAAAGCTAGATAGATAGGTGAGGAATCTGTATATATATGCATGGCTTGTGGTATTTTTAAGAATTTTGTAGATAGGATGCATTACTGCACAACACTAGAAGGCTTTTAAGCGTTTGAAAGTGTAGTTGCATATAATTGTCATATTGTACATGTATGTGAATTGGTACAGCACATAATAATATTAAGTTAATTTATAGATGTTTTCATTCATGTTTCATATACTGGATAGGATATTATATTTTTCAGGTGGTGAAGGAATTAAATGGAGAATTTCCAAATGATCGTGACTCACTCATTCATCACCTGCCTGGTGTAGGCCGCTATTCAGGAAGTGCTGTATCATCCATTGCTCTGGGCTGTGCTGTTGGTGTAGTAGATGGCAATGTCAGCAGAGTTTTGGCACGTGTTAGAGGAATTGGTGCAAACATTGCTGCTCAGGTAAGGAGAGGACTGATATTGTGTGTGTTTGTGTTGGAGTATGAATCACAAAGTTGTGATGAGTAGGCATGATGTCACTTTCCATGTGTGCATGTGGTTGGTCATAGCATTATGAAGGGTCTTGGCTAACTAGCATCTTGAAGGAGTTTTCTACTTTACCTAGTGACATGGTTTTAGTACACGATAATATTTACATGATCTAACTCCTTGTTTCTCTCATGTGTTTAAGATTTATCTGGTACATTCCAAATATTAAAATTACCACATAAATATCAAACAATTAAAGAGACCAATTTGGGTTCTTCCAGTCTCTATGGTATTATCTTCACATTTTTTTTTACAATGGACAACATTTAGGTTGACAAAAATTTGTATTTATATTGAACCTTTGGAAAATTTTGTGCATTAGTATGAGTATTGTTTTTATTAACCAATTTACTAGCTGGTGACATATTTTGTTTTCCAAAATCTGGTTGTAATGAGATCCCATCAGTGTAGGATACTGCATGCTTGCTTGCAAGCTTAGTGAGTGTGGGTGAACATGGAGATATCTTCCAAAATTGGTAAGCTTGTTGCTCTTTGTAGCACTCAGCTCATAACTCAACCAAGAAATACTAGAATCCCTTTCTATTGACTAAGGTGGTGTAGCTTTTGATATGCATGTTGAATCATCAGCCTGTGAGGATGTGAAAGCACCACAGGCAGACTTTGTAAAAAGGTAAAGCAGCTAAGCTGAGTTCTGCTCTTTTTTTCAGTACTATCACTTAGGTACGTTAAGGTGGTTATGGGAAAACTCTCTTCAGAAACATGATTGATATACATTACCACTGAAATATTTACACTTTACCCCATATTAATGACTTTCAAGAACCAGATTTTCACATGAGCAGTTTACTTTTGTAAAAAATTTGTGTTTGCTTTTGTTGGGAAACATGGCACAAGACATCATATCCAGTTTGAACTGCCTTGCTTGTTGACTTACATGGCTTGCATATATGTCATAGGCTTTGATTAGTTCATTTCCATTGGGTACTTTGAAACATACTTGGAGGTCAAGACCTTAAGTCTGGCTTGACTTAACTTCTAAAGACTGTTATCCAATACAAAGAGTGAATGATTGAATAATATTTTAAATGGAGCCTTTTTGAAGTTTTAATGTGATGGTGTTCTGTTGCAGTTTTTGCTCAGGACAGCTGCCTTTAGGAGTTGCTGGCTTTTACATTTCTTATCAAAATTAATGAAATTATGTAATTTTGATTCCTGCAAATGATAAACGAGACACATTTTCCTGATCAAAAGTATTTATTATTATTATTAATATTATTATTATTATTATATTATTTTGCTTTGTCGCAGTCTCCCAGGTTAGCAAGGTAGCGCAAGGAAACAGATGAAAGAATGACCCAACCCACCCACATACACATGTACATACATACACGTCCACACACGCAAATATACATACCTATACATCTCAACGTA
>JAUUDZ010052641.1:0-10453 GCA_032361705.1 Panulirus versicolor | reverse complement strand
AATATATATATATATATTTATATATATATTTTTATTTATATATAATGAGTTAAGCTTATAACTTTTTTATTGGAATTTTTTTTATCGGGATGATATCCATTACAACTGAGTAAAACCCAAGTTCGTAGTATGTGTGTGACATTTTTGTACAGTGCTGGGAGGGAGTTCGACAATCGGGAGGAGGCGGGATAAGTCGTCACAATAAAAGCAACTCAGCCATGCATTACCGGTCGTCGTTGCTTTAAAAGCTTCCAGTGTAATCTTTCTTGTTATCGTAAGGTCTTCGTTATCATCTTCCACCTTCTAATCATACATTCCATGATAGTATAACATACCTGTAATTAGGATGTGAACGCATCCTTCTAAAAACACAATACAATACAATACAATACGATTTTCTGTTAATGTTGTTTGGGCTTTGGATATATTTATGTCGCATGACATTTCGTGCAAATTTATATAAAATTATTTATGTAAATTTAAGAAAATGTTGTATAGACTCTTCTAGTAATACCAATCCTATATTTACATACATTTTATGTAGTTTTTGTTAATTTAGAAAAAGATTTGTTGATCTATATTTCTGCTATTCTGTGGATACATATATGTTTGTAAGCTTAATATATCTTTGGTGATCTATGGAATATTTCGATAATATTCCTCGCAGTCGACATATTCGGCTTATTCAACCAGTGGTTATAAATTTACGGTTTAATGACATCCGAATATTACCCTCTCCCTCAGATCTTTTCGAATATCCCCAGATCTTTTCGAAAATATTTTCTATTGTATACCTATAATGCAGTCGTTTTCTTTCTACTCACGGACGGCCTTATGGTTTTCTTCAATTTTAGTTAACTTAAAATTTCTTGAAATATTATCCTTTTACTTGAAATAACGGAAATGAAGAAACAAATTTGTCTACATAGCATCATTTCTTACCACTTCCTACTGAGAATTCATGTTTGTGAATTTTGATACTTGTTACTGCGGAATGCTCTGTAAATTTACATGCGAGAAATTTTTATTTCAGTTATTTTCAGGTAATGCAACCCTCTAACTAATGAGTACAAGTTCATAAGATTGTTTTTGAGTTGCAGTCACTGAATGAAGTCGAATGTAACTGAAAAATAACATTATCAGTTTCGTATTTACATTGCTCCAGCGGTGTGGATTATCATATTTCAAATCATTATACATGTAAATTTAGGAAAAAATGACAAACAGTTTATAGTTCTTTTTAAAAGCATAATATTTTTATGTAAAGCTGATGCAGATGTTACATTCAAAGGGAAATGCTAGCATAAGTAATTATACAGGATTTGAAAACTTGATATTTAATTTATATACATAAAAAATTTTGATATAAATTAAGAATTTTTCGTATAGTACAGTAAATTTTTTAAGGGATGATGACGTATTCATCCATAAATACTACGTGATTAATAAGATACTGAACGTGTTATTTGTAAATTATTTAAAAAACTAGTGAAAGATTTAAATCTTTCTTTCTTGTAGAATTTTATAGGGATGGTTGCGTACTTATCCTTGATTATTATATGTATGTGACTGAAATTGAAAAAAAAAAATGAACAGAGAGTGGCGATTCTACACGTTCATGTACGTTTATCTGTTATTAAGGATAAGAATGTATTTCTTACAAAACGGTGACATTTTCACAGTAGTCATGTTCGTGATTTGCAATGGAAGTTTTTAAAGCAGTTTGTTTTTATCTTTTTTGTCTCCGAGAATGCATTAGTAAATATATGTTTTCCAGTCTTAAGTTGTCCAGTTGACCATAAATCAATAAGGACTACGTTAAATTGAAAGCAATGTCGCCAGTACATTGCAATGGCTATGAAAAATTGGCATTATTGATAGATTCAGTATTGTGTCGCCTTCATAGCATAGCAGACACTGGGGGAACACTTTGTTCCTCGTCTAGAGTTACAATCAGAATGTCCATAAAGTTAGCCAGCTGTTTCCTTGCTTTTATTTAACGAATAGCATGGCGTAAGACCCATATTATACATGAGTCACGTGTGTGTGTGTGTGTGTGTGTGTGTGTGTGTGTGTGTGAGTAAAGATTCACTATTTCTGAGTTTGAGACGGGCCTAAGTCAATGATAGGCCGATTTTGGGTGCGCCATTACTTGCACAGGTCGGATACGTGTTCTTGGAATGCCATTGACGGTATATAGGTCGGGTGTGTTGCTCTTTGAGTGTCGGTACTGGCAAAGATTGGCCCATTGGTGACTGAGTTTATTAAATACAGGCCCTTTTATCTGGATGTGTTTTGCATATAGTTATTTTCTTGAAGACTTTCAGTGTGCACATAGTGTATCAGATTGTACTTCAGTAATATCTATGTACATCATTTATAACCAGGACATTGTTAAGAAAATTTATAGATCATTTTACCTCAGTCCTCCTCTTCTGTACCCCAAGGCTTTCTAAAAACGTGTATTGAACTCTTTTATTATTGAAGCAACTGTTTGTCATATGAAATTTGTTACATGTGAATTCTATAAAACGGAAGAATTTATATTTTCATAATTTTTTCGAATGTGTTTAAAGTTGTCATGATTTATTCCATTTATGAAAGAGTGAATGTATTTTTTTAAGAAATTCAAATGGGATAAATTTAAAATAGAATGAGTTGCAGAAGAATTATGGAGCGGTAAGAATGGTCAGTGGACATTCTAATGAGGATATGAAAGAACATTTGAGAAAAGTGTTAACATTTTCTAAATGTTAAGGAATTCAGAAATTCAACATTGATGACGTCATCTCCCTGTGATGCTGGGGAACAACTGATAAACACCGTCACTTATAAACAAATAAGTCGTGTTGTATGCAATGCTCTAAGGCTTTATGTCTTGTATATCTGTGGTTGTGAGCGGGGAAGGTACTAGTCGTGTGCAGCAGTGGTGGCCATCAACATGGAAGCCTCAAGTCGTGTGCAGCAGTGGTCGTGAATAGGGAATACTCAAATCGTGTGCAGCAGTGGTCGTGTACAGTAAAGCTACAAGTTGTGTGCAGCTGTGGTCTTGAACAGGGGAGGTACAAGTTACGTGCAGCAGTGGTCATGAACAGGGGAGGTACAGCTTTTGTGCAGCTATGGTCATGAAAAGGGATGCTACAAGTTACATCCAGCAGCGGTCATGAACAGGGGAGGTACAGCTTTTGTGGCAGCTGTGATCATGAACAGGGAAGCTACAAGCTACGTACAGCAATGGTCATGAACAGGGAAGCTACAACTTTTGTGCAGCAGTGTTTATGATCAGGGAAGCTACAATTCTTGTGCAGCAGTTATCATGAACATGTTAGCTGTAAGGTATGTGCAGCAGTGGTCATGAACAGGGAAGCTACAAGTTTAATGCAGCATTGATCATGAACAGGAAAGCTACAAATCGTGTGCGCCAGTTGTCATGAGCTTGGAAGCTACGTATCATGTGAGGTGGAGTTCATGAGTACAGAAGCTACAAGTTGGTGACATTAGTGGTCATAATCCTGAGTACTCATAAGTGAGAAAGCTACAGGTCATTCGCAGTAGTCCAGAGTGAGGAAACTTCATATATACTGCATACTTAAACTTGAAGTGAAGAAATATGGCAAGCATTGCTTTTGATGTAAAGATTACAGACGCTTTTGGTTATTTTTACAACTATGAAAAAGCGTTGCAAGAAATTCAGTCATTTCAGAGAGAGACAGGTACATATTTCTGCCAGGCTTGGAGCCACATAAAGGAGTCTTTGCATCCAGGTATGTATTTGTCAGAGTTTACCATCACCTTTGCAATAATAGTCGTGGGTGAAATTGAAAATATAAGCATCACTAATTATGTTTCAATTAACTGAAGTCTTGTCACTGGTTATCTATTGGCTTATCTTTCCATTGCTTTTACCTTAAAGTAGTCAGTGACTTTGTTCTGTAGAGCTAATATAATAACTATAAAACTGAGTGAGTTGTGGAGCATGATATGGAGCATTGAATTACAATAAGTAATTTTAGATAAGGCAAAAGGGTTGTGTTTTAAGAAAAATATAGGGTAATGAACAAATAAGCATTATGCCTATAAGATAACAAAACTAATATATACCTTACTTAATATCTGCAAGTAGCTGAAATTATTATAAAAACATACTGATTTTGTATTTGTCAATCAATCGAGATCATAAGGCCACTTGCATTGTCTTTGTTGACATTTCATATCAGTTTAACATACCTCAGTTATGGGTGTGACTAGTATGTTTTAACTAAAATAGTGAATATTGATATAGATTTTGACTTGGGAAGATTCATTAGGCTGTCATGAGTTCAATTGATGCATACACTTATTATTTACTTTTTTTATTACAGGACATTTTCTTAATTTGTTGATAAAAGAAAATCACTAGAGAGCAGGACAAAGCCCTAATATACTGCTAATGCCTCATATGATATCCAACAAAATATTATTCATTCATGCTTCACAACTGTTACTCTAGTTTCTAAACGCTACATATTGCAGAATAATACCAAAGTTAACAGCTATGTGGAACCGAACTATTAAATTATCTTGCAACCATATTAGCTGTAGAATGCATCTGGATTTCATAAGATTGTTTGCTTATATTTCATCACTGGTAGGTCATGTATAATACAGTACTTTTAATGTCTGTATGTTAATATCCATTCTGAAGATAGACTTTACAAGCTCTCATCTCGATAATGTTTTACTGTTCCTTTATATTCTCTAATTTCATTTACTGAATCTCCCATGTCAATAATAGTTGGTATTACTTCATGTCTCTTGTTTTTTCCTCTTGTCTAAACAGATATACTCCTTTTTTGTGTGTATGTGATTGTTATATCTATTATGTATGCGCCTTCTACTACTTTTTACTTTTTTTTCAGAAATCAAGCCTGGAGCACATAAGATTTTCTGGAATGATGGTGAAAATAGTAGGGTCAAAAAGTGTCAGTTGGATTTTGATGGTATCCCGTACATCGTTCTTGGAAGCCGCATATATGATTGTCAGTATGGAGTTGACCGCAATTTGAATCACAAACGGAGGTACAAGGAAGCTCAAATGAAAGGTGATAATATATTCAGAAAGCGCTATCACCGGATCCAGGCAACCAAAAAGCAAGACTGCCCTGCTCAGATTTATTTGCGAGAGATTGTAAAATTTCCTGATTTCAGAATAATTTCTAATACTGAATATTATAGAAGAAAGTCTTCTGCCAGAGTTCAGAATGCCTTGAAGAGTGGAAATGTTTGTGGAGAAAAAAGGACATACGTACACTTTCCATATATATCAGACCATAAAAATCATTCTCTTGAAGAGGTTCGTGGATTGAAACATCCAATTGATTCTCGACTTAAAAAAAAGATTCATGAATTAGTTGCTGATGGAATAACAGATGTCAAAACGCTTAAGTCAATTCTTTGTCAGTTTGTACAAACAGAGTTGTTTGCAGGGAAAGATTTACCATCAAAGAGCAATCGACATTTTTATCCAAAAAAGTCTGACATTCAGAATTGCATCAACTTAGCCTCAATTAAACTGAAAATCTCTCAGTCAGACCAAGAGTATGTAGAAACCAAAATTCAAGAATGGCAACAGAGTCAGCCAGAGGATAAATTTTTCTTCCGACCTTATGCAGATGTGAAAGATGAGAGTTCATTTCACTCAACTAATTGTGGACAGCAGTTATTGGTTGTGCATCAGACCAAATGGCAACGTCAGTTATTAGAATGGTATGGCCAGGATCTGTGTTTATTAGACGGCACTTATAAGACATCAGAAAATTCTCTACCTCTGTTTTTTCTAGTGGTCAAAACTAGTATAGATTTCCAAGTTGCTGGATCTTTTATAGTTCAGAGTGAAACTGCAGCGGCTGTGAAAGAGGCCCTTGGTGTTTTTAGGCTATGGAATCCTAAATGGAAACCTTTCTTATTCATGTCTGATTTATCTGATATTGAGATAACTGCAATTGAACAGACATTTGAAGATGTGACTGTTCTCCTCTGTGATTATCAGCGTGAACAAGCTTGGGAAAGATGGGCCTTGAACACTGATAATGGTGTCACTGCAGTTAAAGAGGAAGCTCTTTCATATTTGAGAAGAATTGCCCAGACCAACTCGGTCCAAGAATTCAGTGAAGCAGAAAAGGATCTCTTCAGCAGTGACATCTGGATAAAAAACAGAAAGTTGCAGAAGTGGTTTGGGAAGTTCTGGCTGCCTGAACATCAGGTAATTTGTTTTTTCTCCATATGTTTGTTGTAACGTACAGTTCATTCATCTTTCAGATCATCCATCTGTGTTTATCTGTTTGCCGTACAGAACTGACTCGGAGATTTAGTTCACAGTGAGGATTAAGATTACTGTAGATCCAGTTAAGTTTACACTATCTACACTTCTAATGTTCTCTTCCTATCATCAGAAGTCTCTTCTTGTTCATTTAATGATATTCTCTTGTATATATTCTGTTGTGTATAAATGCTTATTCACCTTTTTCCAAGTTCTTTCACTCTCGTTTTGCTCTCGTCCAATTGTTTTGCTGTAATAGTGGAATCCCATAGGGTTCAGTATTAACACCAATGATATATGTAATCTTTGTAAATATCATGCCATAAAAACTTGAATCTTTCATGATTACAGTTGCAGATGATGCCGAACTTAGGAAAAAAGTAAAGAACTTGCAAGAATGCTGAAACTTGCAAAAAAGCTTTGATAAATTGCACCAGTAGTTGCCTTAATGGCAAGTGATATACAACCCAAACAAGTGTAGTGGAGATGATTATGAGAGAAACAGACCAAATTTTGGTCATTGTCAAACCTGATCTCAGATGCACTGACATGAAGTGGAAGAAGATATTCATAACATATCTTCAACATTAGGTGAAACACAAAAAACACAAGCCTGGTTTTTTCCACTGAGAAAATAACTGCTAGAGAAAGTTGAATATGTGACAAGAATGATTCCAGAATTAAAAATGAAATATTCGGAAATGAAGGAAGCCACTACCAAATTCTGTAGTGGTAAGAGATGTTAAAATTATGTAGTTTTATGCATTGCAATGGATAGTCACATATGTACAATACACAAGGAATTTGACTAAAGATTTGTTGGGAGGATGTGAGGAAACATTTCTTTAGTAATAAAGGCAGTATAGTATACTTGTGGAATAAGCCAAGTATAGTTTTAAGTGCTGAGAGCATAAGGAAATTCAAGAACTTGTATTACAGAAACCTGAGGTTGAGTGATAAGGCCCCTGATTGGTAAACTTTCCTTCACGCATGCACAAATAAGGGATTAAAAATAGGTTAGGTATGGGTAAAAGCATGACAGAAATTTGTTAGACCTGAGGAACAGACGAATGGAAATTACTAAAGCCGGAAGAATTCTAGAAGGGGAGTTTACAAGGAAAGGTTTGATTGTATGACTAAAGGGGTTGGTGCAAGAGGAAGAATACCTGTGACATGGGTTTGTGGAGTTGTAGAATGTTGGAGGGAGATAAAAGGGGGATGAATGCATGGAATGGTGCTTGCAAGGGAGGCATGTAAGGACACAGATAAGTGGAGACTCTTTAGCCGAGGCCACCCCACCGCAATGGGAATTCCCAGAGAAAATGGGTGTGAGAGAGATATAGATAGAATAGAAATGATTGATGGAGAGACCATGAGAATCTGCCTGCACTGAAGAACAGATTTAATGGGATTGCTTTTTTCATTATACAGTTGATCCCCTTTTACTTTTTCAGCTTGTAGCATTATTTATGCGATATTCCTTTATCTGAATAAATAGTTTTCAAACAGATTTTCTTTGTTGAAAGAATTGTAAGACTTAGCTGGCATTTTTATTCTTCTTTTCTAGAAGTGGGTTTGGGCATATCGAAAGGATCATCTTCTTGACCACTTCAACACATACAATGGAATTGAACAACTTAATGAAACCTTTAAGTATTACCACCTGAAAAGTCAGGACCAGAATGCTCTGAGTGGAATGCTCTGTATTCTGGTAGAGTATTTTCTGCCTGACATCTACACCAAGTACTTACAGGTATGCTAGAATTTTAGCACTGACAGAGGTGGATAGTAGCATTGTCCTTAAAAATCCATGAGACTATATGTAAGCAGTTTTCTGTGTGGTTGTGATAGGTTCAAAAAGTTATATGATTGTTTCATAGAACACTGAGAAGAGGTAGAATGTGGGAGAGCTCTATGTTAGGTGAGAATGCCAGAGATACGAGTTTTTCCTGTACATATTGGAATTGTTTGCTTTGTGAAGGTGGAGGTGTGGATGGAGACATTTCTCACTTGACTGATCAACTAGTATGTAAAATGGAAAACAAAAATGCTTATGTTAGTGTTAAAGCTAGTATTTCATTTAATTGTTCTTGGCATGGGATTAGGTTGTGAGCAGAACCTGATGTTCATGACCCACCTTATTTGAATGGAAGTGGAGTTAAAAGTGATATATAGTTAGATAGGTGTTGCTAAACTTTTTGAAACTTTATAATGGTTTATGCAGAAAATGTTATGGAAATTTGTGTATGTGTTGTAAGTAAATTTGTGAGATATGGATTGAATAGAGGGGCCATTATTTTTTATTAAAAAGCCTCTTGTTATGTAGCATACAAAATAATGAACTTGACATTTCAGAGAAAAACAATATTGCAACTAAGTCACTAAGCTGCCTATTGATCAGTTTTCATTCAATATTTTTCCATTAGTCATCAGGTTACTTGTGTAGAATCTCTCCCAGACACACTAATCTTGATAGTTGTTTACAGTCCCTCCATTATGACACTTCTCCTACACATGTACTCATTCACTTCCTTTTACTACATCTGGTAGAGGTAACATTAAGATTTATTTTTCTTGATTTCAGGATACTTCTGGGGAAGACTTGGAGACCAGTATTCCAGCAGAATCACCAGCATATGAGGAACCTGAAGAGAATTTTGCTTCAAAATGCCGTGAACTAGTTGACCAAATTCGTAGTTACACTTATCTTTTGGAAGATCAGTTAGCACTGAGGGAGCTCTATGAATCTCTTTTAATTGCATATGACACTGTTTTGGAACATACCAAAGGTAAAAGAGGAATATTGTCAAATCAAACAACTAAGGTCACAAAGAAATCCAGCTTCAGGCCACTGAAGGAGCAGCAATTCCCAAGTGTTCCTGTTGAGGACAAGGCATGTATTGTCCCTGAAAGCATTGAAGTAATAGCATCAGTTGATGAGGATAATAAATTTGGTGACCTTATAGTTGGACCAGAATGGACTCAGCCTCAAAATGGAAATGTAGAATCTTATATTACATATGATTCGGTTTTGGAACCCTCACTCTGTGAAAAACAGGTACCATTAAAACAAAAGGAAAATTCTGAAACAAAGCTAGTCAAGAA
Organism: Panulirus versicolor; assembly: GCA_032361705.1. Lineage (NCBI taxonomy): Eukaryota > Metazoa > Arthropoda > Malacostraca > Decapoda > Palinuridae > Panulirus > Panulirus versicolor. Next base: position 1,050 of record JAUUDZ010052641.1, on the reverse strand, counting down.
AGTCCATAAAAAATCATATCAGAGCAAGTCAGGTACAAAAGAGACAAATTCTGTGAAAGTATGGGTAGGGGAAAAGGCATGTCTAACACCTGGAGTCTTCCAAGTGTTAGTGCCAGTTGAGGAGAATAATAAATTGGGAGACCTTGAAATTCATGTGGAGGAAACTCCAAGTGTAATACCTGAAACCTACCAGATATTAATACCAGTTGAAGAAAAAAGTAAAGCTGGTGAGCTTGTGGCAGGAACAGATTGGACCTTCTCTCAAAGTGGAGATGTAGCATCTTATGTGACTGTATCAGATACTTGTATAAAGAAAAGAAAACAAGAAGGAAAGGATATTACACATAACTGTAAAAGAAAGAGCTGATCACATTAAGAAAATGGCATAAGTCTTCAGTTCTCAAAATAAGATACACAACAAAAACAATGCTGAAGAATAATTGCTGCGGGTTGAAAATAGATCGACGACAGTAACAGATATATTGCAAGTGTACGTGTATTGGTAGCAGAAAAAATAAAATTGGTGTGACTGATTTATTTCTATCAATTTATATCTCTAATGCCCATTTCCTACAGGAACTTCCAGCAAGTAGTTGGCCCACAGCAAAAGAGTCTTCACTTATCCCTGTCCTTGCATACCTCCCTCACATACATCTTTCCATGCATTCTCTCAGCATCTCCCTCCCTGTGGAACTCTGTCTATATATCTGGTGCCTGTTCCCACCTGGAACTCCCTCAAGGGGGTGGCCATGGCAGTAATCTTCATAACTAGTGAATTCCAGTTCTGCTTCTTAGCCTTTAGTGCATCCAGTTCTCTTACATCTCTCACACCATTCCCTTTAATCGCACTGTCATACACTCTCCTTGAATTCTTTCCACATGCCCAAGCCACCTCAAAGTAATACAGTTCACCCACTTGCCACTCCACAAATCACTCCCTTTATGTTCCTTGCCAATTCTAGCTTCCAACACAATCTTTCTCAGCTTTTCATTCCCTACCACATAGTCAGTCAAACAACTTTGTTACTCTCTTCCATCATTTCTTATCCA
>JAUUDZ010052640.1:0-21042 GCA_032361705.1 Panulirus versicolor | reverse complement strand
CTTACCTCCTTTGTTCTCACCTTTTTCCATTCTGTACTCAGTCTCTCCTGGTACTTCCTCACACAAGTCTCCTTCCCTAGCTCACTTACTCTCACCACTGTCTTCACCCCAACATTCTTTCTTCTTTTCTGAAAACCTCTACAAATCTTCACCTTCGCCTTCACAAGATAATGATTAGACATCCCTCTAGTTGCACCTCTCAGCACGTTAACATCCAAAAGTCTCTCTTTCGCGTGCCCATCAATTAACACGTAATGCAATAACGCTCTCTGGTCATCTCTCCTACTTACATATGTAGTATACTTATGTATATCTCTTTTTAAACCAGGTATTCCCAATCACCAATCCTTTTTCAGCAAAAAAATCTACAAGCTCTTCACCATTTCCATTTACAATACAGAACAACCCATGTACACCAATTATTACCTCAACTGCCACGTTACTCACCTTTGCATTAAAGTCACCCATCACTATAACCCAATCTCGAGCATCAAAAACACTTGCCTCTCAGACCCGGGTGCATATGTAGCAATAATCACCAATCTCTCTCCATCCACTTTCAGTTTTACCCATATCAATGTACAGTTTACTTTCTTACACTCTCTCACATACCCCTACCACTGCTGTTTCAGGAGTGGTGCTACTCCTTCCCTTGCTCTTGTCCTCTCACCAACCCCTGACTTTTCTCTCAAAACATTCCCAAATCACTCTTCCCCTTTATCCTTGAGCTTCGTTTCACTCAGAGCCACAACATCCAGGTTCCTTTCCTCAAACATACTACCTATCTCCCTTTTTTTTGCATCTTGGTTACATCCACACACATTTAGACACCCCAATCTGAGCCTTCGAGGAGGATGAGCACTCCCCGTGTGACCCCTTCTTCTGTTTCCCCTTTTAGAAAGTTAAAATACAAGAGGGGAGGGTTTCTAGCCCCCCGCTCCCATCCCCTTTAGTTGCCTTCTATGACACGTGAGGAATGGTGGGAAGTATTCTTTCTCCCCTATCCCCAGGGATAGGGGAGAATAAAAAATATAATTTTTCCAAGAGTAAGTAGGAGTCAAAAATTGAAGAACTAGAGTAAACATATAAATCTAATCTGCTTAAAAAGCCCTGAGTACCAAGAACAGAAGTGATAAGACATAATAATGATAACAGCCTTAGCAAACATATTCAATGCTGCAATGCACAGGTTTAAGGCAATCCTCTGACTAAGCACCTTCTCATCAATCATTACCTTTCAAATATAATCAAGCAGCTATGAATATAAACAAATGATGATTCCCAAACTGAATTCAGCCAGATAGAATACACCCAGCTGCACACCACACCTCACTGCTACATCAAGCAATCACAGGATGCATACACCTACTTCCTATATAAATTCATGCCATATTCAGTTTTTTTTTATATATACCCCCCAAAAAAAATGATTTCAATACCCATTTCAAAGCAAGTATTAGCTTAAATACTAAAGAGAGTCTCATCCACTTCCAAAGAACTATAATTCTAATTTTCATATTTTTTCCAGGCTATAAGGCCACACTTCCGACCAACTAACAACTTAATGGCCCTATTTTTTTAACTCATGAAACAAAGTTTTAACACATTAATATTAAACTTATTCAGAAAGACATCTTGCAGACATGTTTGAACCTTGTATATAGCATCACCAATAGTTTATTTGTCATGTTGTTCTACAAGACCAAGAGAAATCAAACCAAAAAAGTTATAACTAATTATGAACATCAAGTAACCCTATTGAAAACAATTATGTGGAACACAGCATATCATGATGAACTTGTAACTCTACTCAATCACAACTTAATAACCATATAGTGTACTGGATGCTTAAACAAAACTTTAAACGGGAAACTTCAAAAACATAGCCGAACATGCTTTGAGAACCATGTAATATACTAGAAACCTAATAAATATAACCTATTAAGTTGTGAAAATTTTATACCATACTGAAAAGCCTAGCCAATATACCTAGCGTGTTGTGTGAATTATGTACCATATAAAATGCTTAATCAAACAAAGAGTATTGCATTATGAAAACCTTATACTGCAAAGAAAAGACTGGCCAAATAAAACTTGAACAGGAAGTCACTACCTCACTGGTAAATGCCTAACCAAACACAACCTAATGTGAAAGAAAAACAGGCATTTAAAAATAGCCTATCTAAGCATACTATATACGTCACTTAACTGAAGCGAGACAGTGCGTCTCTTGAACATGAAGGAATATGCAGTCTGAAGGGTTGCAATGTTGTGCTTTAGGGAGGAACCATACCATTATGACATGAGGATACACTATAAGACTAAAAAGATTAATAAGAAACAATACAAGCATATACATGAAAACATCTGCTGTCATGCTCCTCACCTGGATTGGAAATTTTTGCAGGGTTGACTTTAAAATCAACAGGAACTGTATGACCAGCCATATCTATTCATCTAAGTTTGCTTCCTGAAATAAAGAAACACTAATCAAGCCATAAAATAAAACTCAGTTAATTCAATAATAATAGATTTTGTATATTAAATTCCAAAAACCATAATTCCATCCCCAGAGGGTAAAGCAAATACAGAGAGCGGTACAGCCAACTTGAGCTCTTTCAAGGTAACAAAGCAAATGCTATCTTTCATAGATTAGCATTATTTCTATTCAGTTATGCTGCATACCAGCTGCAGTCATCAGCTGATATTCTAACTCCATGCACTCTTAAACACGAAGAGAAAATAATTCAGTACATATATTTCCAACTGTTATGCTGACCACCTAAAAAAAACATGAACTTTAGTAACTTGTTCTCTCCTCTGACACGGTTTTCTTTCACGAATGCATTTTTGATATGAATTCCTTGTTCTATACAAATTCTCCACTTCATTCTTAACCCTACTCATTCTCTTAACCACTGATATATAAATCATTTGTCCACACAACCTCAAGTGCAACACACCTGAGGCAAGACTTCCACACCACTATATCACATTGCATCCATGCCAAGTTTAGCATACATAACCACATCAAATGTCCTAGTAGGCCTCCACACACCACCCACATTACTCAGGCCCTCAGTAGCACCTCTATTAGTATCGTAGAAGTCACTACTACCTTGTGACCAGGTGCTGTACTATCTTTTCCCATGGTACAGGTGGTGCACAAGAAAAGTCTAAGAGAGAGAAAAGATTGAAGCTTAAGCTTTGCAGTACTTCTTACGAGAAACTTATTTACCCTCTCTATTATAGTTACTCACTTTTTCTATTGTTTGGAAATGCTAACTTTATCTCTGCTCCTTGAGTCACCTCTATCTTTATGAAACTCCCTAAAAGCTAAGGAAGCCAGCTACATAAACTGGGAGTGATCATAAATCTTAAAGTGTAGTGATGTGTGTGGGTCTATGTGGGGAAATTGCAGAGCAACTGAGCAGTAAGTGTTTGGTGCCTTCAGTGTGATAGCTGCATCATGGATATAAAGGGTCCTAAGATATGCTGAAATGATGAGTGTAGTAATGTAGGGAGGGGTGATATCCAAAGCACAGACATGCAAGTGTGACTCACTCATGTTTGTTTGAGAGTGATATCAGATGCTGTTTAAGACTGAGTTGGCAAGGAAGTTGTTTAGTGCTTGTCTGGTCATTTCAGTGTGTGTGTGTGTGTGTGCACATGTGTGTGTGTGTTTACTCAATGTTACTTTACTGGAGGTTGGGAATCTGTAAGTAGAGATTGCTCAAGTGTGAGGTAGGGATAGGCTTTTTTTTTTTAAACTGAGTAGGTGTTTAGTTAAGGAATGGTTAGAGCAGGAAAGGTCTAGTGCTGTTGCAAAGTACTGATTGCCTGCAGGTTGAAGTAGGACTGTATCAGGAGCATCTTTGAATCATTATGCAAATACTGAGTTTTTGTGGTTGCCAGGCAACCAGCAGTAGTTCTGAGTGCTCTATTTTGAATGGTATTAGTTTTATGCTAAAATTTGACAGGGTGGAAGAAGTGTTACTGGGCTCTGCCTACAAGAGGTTACACCAAGTGTGAAATGCAACTTTGGTGATGCTGTATCAATGGGAGAATTGTTTTGTCAAGAACTCACTCCAGAGGTGTCTACATTTCTCTGATATTGGATGTAGCATAGCCTTGGGCTGCACGAGCCTTTACAAATTTCCTGGGTAACACAGGACTTTCATAGAATGGGGCCTAGGGTTACCATAAATAAATAAAAATAGAGTGCAAGGCAGTTTACAAAGGAATGGGTAAAATGTTTGTAGGGAATGCTAAGGAATTCTTTTTCTTGACCAAATCTGGCAATAGTTACTGTTATGAGGACATTAAGTTTGTTGCTTTAGTGCTGCTGTTATTGGGTTGAGGGGTGAATGTCATGTGCTTCATATATGATGCCTAAAATTGTTGACATCTGGATCAAAGGGAGTGATTGTCCATTCCGGGTAACTGTGAGGTGTGAGCTGGATTCATGTCTGTCTGGGTACAAGAGTTACTGAAGACTTCTGTTCTGGATGAGCCAATGTTCCATCTGAATAATCATAAGATCCTCTTCTGACTGCAGGCCTGTGGAGTTCTCTTCTGTCAGCTCCTCAAATTGTTTAGGTCATGTCCTGTCATGTGTAGTTACTTGTTCAGTTATATTTCTGTCAAGCTGCTATTTTTTTGTGGTACTGTGGTGTCATGGTGTTGGACTGTGATTGTGAGCTATCTGCATAGGAAATTCTATCTTTTTTTATACGCATTCACCATTTCCCATGTTAGCAAGGCAGTGTAAGAAAAGAGGACTGAGCCTTAGAGGGAATATCCTCATTTGCCCCCCTTCTCTGTTCCTTCTTTTAGAACATTAAAAATGGGAGGGGAGGATTTCCAGCCCCCTGCTCGCTCCCCTGTTAGTCCCCTTCTACGACACACAGGGAATACATGGGAAATATTCTTTCTCCCCTATCCCTAGGGATAATGATATCCTATCTACATCATCATTTATTGGTACATCTACATCTAGCAATGGTACAGGTGGTGAGTGAGGAAAGTTTTATGCAAAGAAAAGTGTATGCTGGATGTATAAACTTTATAGTTATCCTCAAATAAATGTTTACTCTCTTTATGTAAGTTGCTCATACTTTCAATTCTTTGGATATCCTAAAGGTGACAAACATCACTTGTCAATGCATCACTCTTACAGTCAGCTTCTGTGTGCTCATATGGAACAGAACATGTAACAAGTGAGTATCACTTTTATAGATGTGATCTTTGGTGATGAGGGACTTTAGTAACATAAGTGTCCACAAAAAATCTTGTCTTCTTCAACATACATTTTATTACTTTGTCATCTTTCATCTGCCTTGATTACCATCAGCATACATCTGGGAATGAAACTGGGAAGGTCCCTGAACAATTCTAGGTCTATGTTTTGGGTCCATAAGATCTTGATCTGAATAAGGTGAAGCGCTAATGAGGTGTTGCAGGAAGCAGCCACTTGATCGTGCATTTTGAGTGTTCAATGCCCTTAGAAATCTCATGTGTACCCAAATTTTCTTGCCTCTAGGAAAGAATCTGGACTTTCTCCTCCTTAGAAAGGTAAAAACCAACTGTCGTGAAGCAGTCTGAAAAAATACAGTACCCTGAAGTAAAATTCCTAAAATGAAGTGGCAGCCTGGAAGAGTAAAGAAAGATCATCATTTCCTAAAGATAGCCCAAGGCACACTGAAGCTGGCTGGTGCTCACAATGTTTAAAACACTAGTCTCAGCAACCAGATGTTTGATGAACTATTACCCTGAGAACATCATATTCTTGTATCTAAAATAAAACTTACCCATGTATAGCCTCTGAATATATATGTAAGGCAGACAAGGCTTTTAGAAGACATTTTAATAGTAAAGAGCCATGACATATGTCCCCACCACCTTCAAGCTCAGCCTTTGTAAGATCACATCAAAATGATTTGGAAAAAAGCACCTGGGGTGATGGAGGGCCTTAGTAATGGGTGATAGTAAGGCCCTAGAATATTTTCAAGCATTATATGACACTAAAGTATCATTTATAATAGTGAATCATACAATATCACTTATTTCTTGTCCTAGAAATCCCTTCTATCTTTATGAAACTCTTGAAGCATTGAGGAGCCAGCCACATCCATGGGCAAGACTATAGGTCATAAAGTGTGGTGATGTGTCCGTAACTATGGAGGAAGAGTACAGGGCAACTGAGCAGTAAGTGTTCAATGTGGTTGTTGCATCATGGGTATGAAGGGTCCTGGGATGTGCTGAATCAGAGTTTATAGGATTGAAGGGATGAGTGATGCCCAAAGCACAGATAGTAAAGTGTAACTCGTGTTTGTCTAGGGGTGTGATTTCTGATGGATTCTGGTGGAAAGGTGCATAAGAATGAGTTGGGAGGGCAGCTGCTAGTGCTTGTCGGGTTATTTCAGTGTGACTGTATATTGTTTGTCAATACAGTGTAATACATTTGCTGGGGGTGAGGGGATCTGTGAGCAGAGGATGCTAAAGTGTGAGGCAGGCTTTTCATTTCTGCTTAGGGGTTGTTGGTTTGTTATGGAGTGGTTTGGGTGGGAGGGGTCTCATACTGTTGCAAAGAATTGAGCGCTAAATATGTTGAGGTGGGATTGTACTGTGAAGATCTTTGTTTTATTGATGTAAGTGTTAAGTGTTTGTAGTTGCTAAGCAGCCAGGGAGAGTTCTGAGTGTCCTATTTTGTGTGGTTTGCAGGTCTGTTACATTTCCTTTTGAGAGGGTTGAAGGCCAGGCAGGTAAGGCAAGGTTAAGTGGAGTGAATGAATTGTTTGTAAACGATGCTCTGAGACTTTTTCTCGTTCAATTAAGGTACCAATTAGTGTTCTAAACATCTTCACGTTATTCATCACCAATGTTGTGTCTGTGTAAGAAATAAATGTTGCTTGATACTGAGTTCTGAAAAACAAACTGGACCTTAATGTCCTTCCACTTTATTTTGATGTGAGGAAGGATTACCTCACATGTGCCAAGCACATACTCTCTTCCTACTAAATTTTGGTGGGCAGAGTAAAATATTTCTAAACATATTCATGCTATTTACCACCAATGTTGTGTCTGTGTAAGAAATAAAAGTACAGTGTAATGCCAATTTTAACACAAAAAAATAAGGCCTGTTTTATGTGTGAGCTCACTCTACATTCTACCAAGCCAAATCAGAGATGCTGATATTACTTTTGGTGCATTTTACTTACTTTTGCAAGCCAATCTATCAATACATAAAAAAAATCATGGTTTAAGTTTACTTAAAAGTATATTTCATAATGAACACATAAAACAAATAAACAAAACACTTAGTTCCCATAGAGTCATGAGGCAGGTAATAAAAAATAAATTCATTACAGATGAACACAATAATAAACATACTGGTGTATAAGATAGACATACAGTAGCATTGTGGAATAAAGGGGTCAATATGGTGTCAAATGTACTGAACTTGGGCTCGTAAAACAGTCAAGGGACACTATGGAAGGGTCTGTGGGGCCTGGTTGTATACAGGAAGGCTGCAGTGAGAGAATGAATGAGAGCAAGTAAGAACTTTTCTTCATCTGCACCAGGTGCTTCCTCACCAATGCAGGAAATGGTGAACAAGGCGAAAGGAAGAAACATAATAGTGTACATTTTGAAACTTGTTAAACTTTCCTTTCCAAGGCAATGTTTTGCAAGCATGAGGTGTTCTTTTCAAGAATAATGGGGTAAGGACCTTCTAACACTGTCTGGTGGGGAATACTAGCACACTCTGTCTGGTGGGGAATACTAGCTTTCCCCAGCAGCCACTTACTCATTCAAGGTCTGCTGTCAGTCACAGAGGTGACATCACTGACCCATCATGGCCACAGAAAGCTCACTTTCTACAGGATTACGAGATCAATTCTGTATTCCTGAAAATGTAAATTATCATGAAAGTGCATAGATCTTCAAGTTTCAAGTTTCATTTCCATGTGGCTAGTACTTAAATATCTATTCATCTATTTTTTGCAGAATACCTGTACAAAACATCTTGGAATATTCATTTGCCTCCTAGCATTTCACCAAGGAAGAAGTGGGCAAAGGATGTGATTCTACTGATTTTGAACATGATACATTAGTTTCTTTCCTCTTTCCCAACAATTACTGATTAAGAAGAACAATGGTCCACATTACAGTAGAGAGTTATATCTAATTAGAAAAACCCTACGTTACACTTGTGAAGCAACAAGTAATCATGTTGAGAAGCAACGCTTTTACTTCAAAACAACCGTAATACGTTCATTTAGCAGATTCTTTGTTCAAAATGTATTTCAAACAAAGGGAATGATTTCACCAATTCGTCATCAATAGAGAAGTATTAAGTTGCCGACAATATCGTAATTCATACAATTCATTTCCGTCTTTTGGTGCACAATACACTGTTCTAACATATGAAAGGGACACAACACATCCACCTGCCACTTTGATCAGATTCTTCAGAAGCTTATTCAGCTTGTACTTCAATTTACAAACCAAATAAAGCACTACATGATCTGAACAAAGTGCCATGTGGATGTATGTTGCCACTTGTCCCTGTACAAAATGTAAAGCCTGAGCAAATTATTTCTGGAATGTCATGAACATCCTCCAGTTAATTTCTAAGTGATGTATTTTTGACAAAATTGTACCTATGGACTCCTTACACTTAATACAGTCGATACATATATCTTTTGTTCCAGTATTTCCCTCTGCTTCATTGCTCTTCTTGCTTTGTTGGGACTTGACCTTGAGGGAATTAGTGGAGCTACAGGTACATAAAAACAAACACCATCTCATCTTTACAGAATGAAAGGAATCCACTGATATGACATCAAAATCCATCACCAAGAATACTTACATCTGCACACTGAGTAGTTACCAATATTCTTTTGCATAAAAAAATATAATACATGCAGAAGGGTTACCAGCACCCTAAGGTACATTTGCCCCAAAGGACATGATATACACATCAGTCTAAACTAATACTTACTCCACTAACCTAACCTTCAACCTCATAAATTTGCCATACATGTCAGTGGGTGAGAGGATCAATCCAGGGTAATGCTAATACAAAACTACCATCACCTTCAAGCTGGACAGGTTTGGGGTAGCCATTCGACTAGAAAGTTTCCCCTACACAAGACTAATGTGGCCACTTCATGAAGTTAGGATGAGCAGTACCCCAGGACTGCTCTCTCTCTCTCTCTCTCTCTCTCTCTCTCTCTCTCTCTCTCTCCACTACATACTGTAGAAAGGCTTATACCGTGTGACAACTGTCTTCTGGGGCACGTAAACAATTAGTTCTTTGATTAGCTAGCACTATAGATGAACCCTACTATGCCGATCGTTACTTCAAAAAATCATTTGAAATTAGTTTTGACATAATCAGTCACGAAAACATGACTGTCGACAAGAAAATGTGGATCTGAACGAACAAAAACTAATACTTTGTGAGAAGGAGCTAAAAGAGGAGAATGCGCGAGTCAGCGGTTTAAGATGGATCTGTGCGTCGGATATCCACTGCTTAGATTTTCACTAATATTGATGATAAAACCAACATGTCACGTGACTAGATTGTCACCAAGATCTTTAGAAAGCGCCTGTATACCTTCTCCACCACGTCTTAACAGTAAAATACGATAAATATGGATATAACTACGTGTTACAATTCTACTGACCCGTCGTGACTATCTGGCTGTTAGTGGTGTTCCACCAGCAGCGTTGCAATTTCATCTTTGCAAACACTGCTAGATTAAGCCTCACCCGCTATACACGCGAGAAAGAGCTCAAGATGTGGATGATAATTAAAAAAAAGGAGTATATCAACCTCAAGCTAAATTGCGCATTTAAATGAAAAAAAAAATAATTCAGTAGTGGTATTACTAATTTTGAGGATCTTAGAATTCCATGGATGCTTTAGACCTGTGTACTTCAAACTATTTCTGGTTAAGGGACCTTGCAATATATTTTCTGCCACCCCGGCGATCTCCGGTTATTTATTCTCTTTATCTCACAACAAAATTTCATTGCATCATAAGCAATCTTGTGGCGACTATTAGCCACTGATAAAATAATCCGGCGGGAGATATGACTCGCTAAGTCATTTTACTTGACGCCCGGGGGAAACTGATTTCTTTTTTTTTTAAACGACATCTGAAGCAATCTTTTTTTAAGTTGACAGTTTCGTTAAGTGCAAAGGTGATATCATTTACATCCAGCTAAATTACCGAAAAGGATTTTAAGCGTATGACAGCGCTATTGAAGACATAACAGACAAAATCTATTCAGGCAATGGATGACTTAAGACTAGGTACGCGCCTACGGCGAAGAAGACCCTTGCGAAAAATCTCGCCTACAATAACTTGTGAGTTCAAGTTACTAGGTAAATCTCCTACTCAACAACATAAAATGTATTCAGTATACCAAATATTTCATAGAATTATTATCATGCTATATATCTAAAAAGAAAAAAAGAATTTCTTTAGATCATTTGCATACGTATGCAGGATTGTCGTGGGGTTGAGAGGAGAGATAAGGAACTCCCTAGTGTGGGAGAATATATTATACTTGGGAAAAGTTTGTTTTAAGGTTACTTGGGGGTTTACATCGTCACTCATATCAGTCAAATTCTCATAAAATTGAATTCATTTGTTGTACAGAAGTCAATTTATCATCATCAACCTACAATGAATTTATCATATTTGGTAACATAAAGTAGCTGATGACAAGAATCAAGAGAATTTTCTTTAAGAAAGTAAAATACTTTTGCAAAGCAAATATCATCAGCACAAACTTTTGTTAGTATTTTACAAAACGCGGAACAAATAATTTCAAGAGCCTAAAAAAGGTTGGAATCACAGCGGAGAAATAAAATCATTTTATTTGTGAACAAGTTTACCAAACACTATATTTATAGCCTTCCCCCTTACCCCTTGATTTGAATTACTTATTTAGTTATGATTAAAAACGAAAGTCGCCCAATTTGCTGTTAGATTATGAAAAATATATGCCATAATGCTTTAGTAGACGCCAAAACATGGTGCTGATTGCAATGAAATTGCTAAACCTAGCAACAACAGCGCTGGACAGGCAACTCTGACTATCGGTGGTGCTAAGGGTAGCCTTCCAAACACAATTCAAAAATGATTAAGACAAGGACGTAAGACGACCCAAAAACTGAATTCAGATATTCTTGAATAATCAATCACTGTCCATTGTTTTCTTTTCCTCTAGTATATGTGAAGCATATCAGTAATAAATCCAGTTATAGCAAGAGTACTCAATTTTTCCCACCTGGTCTGAAACTCGCCGATAACATGTTTCTGAAACCTTGTCTACCACAGAAGTTAACACCCGAGTCCAACCACACATCCGGATTCTCCTTTTTTGACCTCTATTTCTTCCATGCCATGATTACAGTGTTATTTATACCTTGCATTTTACTTACTAGGTTGAGATAGTTGGTTCAATTTCAAAACTTTAGTATTTAGACTTAAATTGGGATCTGGTATTATGACTAGTAAAATGTCTATGGGAGTCAACGTTGATTTTACTTCAGGAAATGATCTAACATTTAAAAGTGTGGTGCCAAATCCTATTGTCGTAGACATGTTAATTGATGATGATGTTCAAGCAATTGCGAGATATGCTTGACATGTTTTAACCAATCATAGAGTTAGATGTCAAGTTGCGCTAGAACGTTTCCAGCAACCTTTTAAAAGGAATTTCTGTCTTGAAATTTGTGAAAAGTAGGACAAGGGAGTTCAGTTCTTTGATATTTGCAGCTCGGGGCTCTATTACAAATTACTTGATCATAGCCCATTTAACCCTTGTTTTTGGATTTAATCAAACTACATTTAAAGGTTTACTGGGAGTTGTGGTCAGTAGACTATGAAAATACTCATTTTAGACTTATGAAACTTTAACATACATTTACCTGCCTGGGAACTGGTTAGGGAAAAGTTAAAAGTACCCAAGGAATGCCAGGAAATGTTGGCTTGACCACAAAGTTAAAGAGTATAAGTTTTAAATCTGGTGTCGTAGTACAGTGTACTTGTGTTTTTACAAGGTCCCTGACATCATTTACATGCTAGATATTTTGGATGTGGTACTCAGGAGCCTCAGGAAATAGTTCTGTCAATTGTATAATCTAAATACCAGTTAGGTATAAAAGTGTCTTTTCTTTCACATGAATGTACTGTATCCTTATCATGAAAGGTAGTGGCATACTGTATCTGCTGCATATGCAGAGTTGTTGAGAAGGGAGATGATTCAACTATGTAAGCTATGAGTACGTAGATGACCGAGAAACTTTAAGGTACTCTAACATCTGGATGTTCAGTCATAGAATTTAAATTTGCCATTGGTACATAAATCTAATTAGGTACTAAGGTGTCATTTTTGGAAATATGCCGAACCAAAGTGACTGGATAGTTCATCGACAGAAATGTAGGGAACGCAGACCCATTGAAGCAAGTTCATTATAATCTGAACCCCACAAGGGGAGGACCTTCAGAAACTGATTTCCTCTTACAGAATAAAGTTATTAAACCAGGTCAGAGCGTTTTGGTGTCCCCATGTTTGTTAGTTCCAAAACCAGAGAAGAATTTTCGACTTTTTACTGATTATCACAAGGTAAACATCATGACTAGAATTGTTGGAATTCTTAATTATTGTAGAAATACAACTGGATACACCTCAGTCAACTTCTGCAGGGTGTTGGATCGAGAATGGTAGTAAGGTAAGGGTAGTGGTAAAGTGAAAATGGTGACTGGTTGGGACGTGGTCATGGGGTGAGGGTGGTAATGGTGCATGAGTAGTGCTGGTAGAGTAGGGGTGGTGATGAGGTGGGGTAGTGGTGGAGTGAGAGGTGATGGAGTGAAAGTTGTATTGGAGCAAGAGTAAGTGATGGTATGGGGGTGGTGATAGTGATCTTGTCATGGAATATCAAAAGAAATGTTCAGTAGAAACTAAAATTGTGCTGCAAAGTGGAAGTGGGGTGGGTTAGGTTGTAGAGGGGTAGACGGGTACAGGGTTACATCCCTGAACAACATGACTTATATCAAAACATGTAAAGGAGAATTTTTTTGCCACAAGGAATGATTTTTAATTAGCTTGAGTTATGTTCTTGACACATGTCCAACACCAACTAACATGTACATAAAACCCATAACAAAAGTATTCATGTAACACAAGCAATAAAAAGAAATACAAAAAAAAATGTTTTATCATTCTTACCTTGGAAATGGACTGGTTCAACTTGCTGTGTCACATACTTTGCCTTCATCACAATCACACTTGTGTTCTTGATTGTATGCACGGTGGTCTTAGGTAGGCTCAGATGGTACACAATATCAATAGTCCATTCTCTATTTCTATGGTGCTTCATTACATCAACTTTCACGTCGATTAACACCACTGCGTTACCCCCTTGCGAATGCTATCAACTTTCCACTGTCACTAGATTTTTTGCTCATTTGTACGATTTTTGGGTCAGTCCGAGCACAGAGCACACAGTACTGGTGACATAAATCCACTATGTTGCTTACAGACGGGACAAAAAGATGTCATGGGAAGAAACACTGACAACACGGTGTATGTGTGTGTGTGTATGTAAAGGTTCTGGAAGCATTGAGGAATGTATGGAGAGGTCATTATCTGGGAATGCAAAAATGGTTATGTTTGAAGGTATAGCAGTCCCAACAATGTTATATGGATGTGAGGCATGGACTATAAATAAGGATGTGGGAGAAGGGTGGAGGTGCTGGAAACAAAATGTTTGAGGACAGTATGTGGTATGAGGTGGTTTGATAGAGTAAGTAATGAAAGGGTACGAGTAAGGTGTTGTAATAAATAGTCTGGTTGGCACAGATGAAGAGAGTGTGCTGAAATAGTTTGGACATATGAAGATAATGAGTGTGGAGAGGTTGATTTAAGGGGATATATGTGGAAGTAAATGAAATAAAAAGAGAAGGGGGAGACCAAACTGTATATGGAAGGATGGAGCGAAAAAGATTATGACTGATGGGCTTGAACATGCAGGAGGGTGAAATGTGTGCAGGGGATGGATTGAATTGGAATGATGTGGTATGTAGGGGTTAATGTGTTGTCATGGACTGAACCAGGGAATGTGAAGTAATCATGGTAAACCATGGAAAGTTCTGAGTGGCCTAGTTGTGGATAGGGGTCTGTGGTTTTGGTGCATTACAAATGATAGCTAAAGAATGGATTGTGAGCAAATGCAGCCTTTCTTTGTCCATGGCACTGCCTTGCTAACACAGTAAATGGTGATCAGTTATGAAAAATATATTTATATATCTATATCTCTGATGCCTGTTTCCAGTTGGAACTCTCTCAAGGGAGTGGCTGTGATAATAATCTCTCCATAACCAGTAAACGTCAGTGCAGCTTCTAAGCCATTAGAGCCTCACCCTTATTAGGCCACTGGTAGAGGGCAAGTCTAGCACAGGGTTTGCAGAGGCTCCTACGTAATATTCCTATTGCCTACTTCTATCTGATGTTCCTATAGACTACTTCTACCTAATGCTCCTACTTTAAAATAACTACTTTTATCATTAAAGGAAAAGGACGATATGTAATCAGCCAATTCCATTCATGACTTTGAATGTGGAAATTCAAGCAAAATCACTTGGAATCACATTCCAAACACTAAAGGCTACCTTGTTAGGAACACAGCATTTATGAAATGGCCTTGAATAAAGCATTCACTTGCTCAAGCTATCTTTGTTAACATAAAAAAGTAAACAGTGATTTTATGCAAAAGATTACGTAAGAACAAGAAGGAAGTGGAGGCATCACTAGAAATTATGTAACAATTGCACCTAACTTTCTCTATGTATGTAATCCTAGAGTATTGGAAGACTTTGATAACAGATGGTAGATACAGACCTATAATATTTTCAAAGATCACCTTTAATAATCTTCCCATATATGCCAACCACTCAATCTCCATACACTTAATGTAGTGTTAAATATATAACATTTTGACATATTTTTCATGTTATTCACGAACAATGCTGTGCCAGTGTGTGAAATAAGTGTATACATAAAAAAGGAGTAGGGTTTTCCACAGAATCAAATCCTTCAATATCCTCCTCACACTGAATTTTAACACATAAAGTGTAATATTTCTCTATATATATTTCATGTTATGTACCACCCTCACTGTGACTGTATATGAAGGACAAGTAACAATAGGAAAACAAGTGTATCAGAAAGATGCATCATATCTATTCCCTCCACTATTACCAGGAGCTATCAAACACATGCCTAAATATGATTATCATCAAGGAAATAAGCTTCAGGATTCAGAGAGGTGGATTCCCAAATTAGAAGAACAGTTAAGGAGACAAACTCTGCCAGCAAATAACAGAATACCTTTCAAGTACATGGGTAAGGAAATATCTAGCAGGCTGTTCATATCCTACAAAAGGCCAAAATTGGAATATGGTTCTCAAGTTTGGTCAATACACCTATAAAAGCATATAGACCCAGAGGAGGGCAACAAAGATGAAACCAGAATTAGGGGAATCGAGTTACTGGGAGAGGATAGAGGCTTTAAATTGCCTACCTTGGAAGCGAGAAGAGTGAAGGGTGACCTGATCACAAAGTTTAAGTTTTAAAACAGATCAATGCATAGTTACATAAAAGTTCTAATGTAGGGACACAGCAACCAGAGGACATAACATGAAATGAGCAAGATACATGTTGCAAAAGATGTAAAGAAGTACTTTTATTATATATGAGTGGATGGTGAATGAAATATAATGACAGGACAAGGTTAATGCAGACAAAACACATAAAAATTTAAGATATATAACAGTAAAGAATGTTCAAGAGAGTAAAACTCCTTTCCTGTACTGCACAAACAGGTGACTTCATCATTCACAACCTCTTCAGGCACCCAGTTGACATGGGTTTAGGCCAACTCAGGGGTACCAACGCACTTTTCTGTGAATTTTCTCTTACTTTTGAATGCTAATTTATCAAATCATATGCTTTTTTTTTCTTAATTTCTGCACTTCATCATGAAATTTCTGGACTTTGCCTGCTATATGGAGTGAAAGACATAAATGGATACAACACGGTTGCTGAGCCTGTATAGATGGGCATCAGCCTGCCTCAAATTAAGTTGACTGAAGAAGGCAAGTTCCTCAAAGTTATACCCTATTTTGGGGGATAAAATGTTAAAATACACACAAAGTACTCTCTGATGCTTATAGGGCTCTGTCCACAAGTTCAAAAATGGAAATCTTATCATAACATAGGAGTGGTTTGGCTGTCAGCATATCTATATGATCAAAATAAATAAATCCAAAATGACATGGACAGGTTGAAATGATGGATATGACTAAAAACTACTATCCAAATACTTTTCCCATGTTGTACTTTCCAGAAACAAGACTATTACTTTCTTAGTCTATATATAATGGAGCAAGTGTTTGTGTGGACTGTCCCAAACAGGATACCATGGTTAAACAGACATCACTATGGCCACAGTGACCAGAGGCTAAAGGAGGTTTTGGCCATGCAGGGGTGGAAGTCCAAGGAGAAGGCTGTGCAAGTGTTGGGGGTCTGGGGAAGGAAGGATCATGCAGAGTGGTGGTTTTGGAAGTAGAGGGCCTTTCTTGGAGTAGGGTTCTCAGGATGGGAGGGCTATGCTGGGGGTTGGGGTCTGGAAAGGAGACAGTTATGCTGAGATGGGTTTCTGGTGTGTGGAGAGCCATGTTTGTGGGGTCTTGGGAGGGGAGTGCCATGGTGAAAGTGGGGATCTTGGGAGGAGAGGGCCACGATGAGAGTGGGGATCTTGGGAGGGGAGGGCCATGCTACATCTTTGATACCCATTCCCTCCTGCCACTCCCTCAAGGGGGTAGCCACAGCCAAGGAGTCTCCATAGATTGTGAACTTCAGTGCTGCTACTTAGTACTGTCAGTAAAATAAAGTAGTGACAGGATCCGTAATGAAAAACCATTAAATATACAATCATCATTATTAAAATCATACATGAATCCATAATGAAAAACCATTAAATATATTATCATCATTATTATAAATCACATATAGATCCATAATAAAAAACCATTAAACCTGTTGTCATCATTATTATAATAAGTCTGTAACCACAAAAATATATCACCACTTCTTGGACGATGGTGATATTGCATTCAAGAGACATCTACTTACACAACTACAACAGAAAAAAAAAAAATAGCAAAAACGATATCAAATCTCTTATTCTCTTGAAAAATATTTATATGGACATGCTATAGACTGGCCTATTATTATCTATATGTAAAAGATAAATCCATTGTAAATAAGCTCTAAATTCTTCATGCCACAACACTTAAAGGTTAACATAAGGAACACAACTACAACACATTTTAAAACAGTCAATCTGGAGAAGTGATTTACATAAAAAGTAATTGGCATATTCTAATAAAAAAATCATGAATATAAAATCATGCCTGAAAGATTTATCATATAATTTTAATCTTTTAATGCTAAATACTTGAGACTCATAATCTAAAACAAGAAGCAGTAATATACAATCTTCATAATTTTTTGGCACTTTCTTCTCTTTTTGGCATTATCTTCTCTTACTAGATCCACTGGGAGTGTGTTGTGTGTGTCTAGACACAGTGGACATACCATCAACAAATTTAGTCTTAAACAACACATTTGCATTGTTGAACATCCCATCCTTCAGTGACACTACTATGAACTGAAAAGTGAAAAATACATTTTTTTTGCGTAAATGTAAACAGTAAAAAATAAAAGACAATAAATGAGGTGGAGTTAAATTGGAACACATATAGAAACCTTAAAGTGAAAGTGTGATTAATGATGTAAAAGGACTGCTTTACTTCAAGTGATGCTTGTAAAGAGAGCCAGGTTTAAAATGTGGCTTATTATAAGTCAGAGACTGCTTTGGATTAATTAAATTTTTTGTTTTTTCTAATCCACTGAAAGCTTATATTCATGAAACCCCTCTTCTTTTCCACCAGTATCAATATCAGGTAAATTCTGTCGGTCTAGACAGGCTGGGGGTCATTGAGAAATGTGGTTTCTACACCTGTGCTCAAGTGATACTATTCATGTATCAATTTATGGAACAAAAATGAGTACTATATAATTAACTAGGCTGTAACATGCCAATATTTCTGAGCTTCAAGTAAAATTTACAGAATCAAGGTCTGAGAAAAATGCAGTAAGCATGCAGGTATCAGAAGAAGCACAAACTCATCTAAAATGAATCACACATCAAGAAAACAAAATATGAAAAAAAATTGTGGAAACATCACTGAGCAACAAATTCCATAGAAAAGGTAGATACCACCCAGAAATATGCAGATCATCATTAGATAAAAGGCTTTGCCTGAATCAGCACTACAAACATCATTATGTAGCAAACACAATGAGGCATATACCTCCAGATGATCACAATACAAACCATACATGCCACTACCACTAGTTTCACTTATTCTCATCTTTTGCTATTCTTCACCCAATCTCTCATACTATCTCCATACACAAGCTTCTTTTCTAAGCCCACTCACTATCACCACCCTCTTTCCGCTTGATCATTTCCTCTTTTCCTAAATCCTTTACAAACTTTCACCCTTAACTCCACAAAAAGGTGATCAGACATCCCACTAGCCACCCCTTACAGCATATTTATGTCCAAGAGAATCTCCTTAACACTCAAATCTAATGTCTACATAAGTTTTTTTTTTAAACTAGGCATTCCTAATCAACAGTCCTTTTTCAGCACACAACTCCTCCAGCCGTTCACCCATTTTCATTTATCCGAGGTACCTCATGCCCTACAAATCATACCCTCAACAGTTACATCACCCACTCTTGCATATAAATCACCCATCACATAAACACAATCCATTATATCAAAACTACTGATGTGCACACTCAGCTCCAAAAACATTCACCTATCTTCCAAACACACATATATCTCACTACCAGGTGTGTAAGCATCAACAATCACCTACCTCTATCATGTGCCTTTCCCAAACCTCATACATCTTTTTCTTTAAGCTTTACATTGCTTGTCAAAGTCTAATCTGCACACCCTCTTCCCTTCCTAAAACCACCTTGTTCCCCACAACATAGGTTTCACTAACCCTTTAAAAGGTTGACTGCTGTCCTATCATACACCTGCCAGCTATACTAACATGATATTCTTCTATAATTCTTTCTACTTCTCGTCACTTTTGTTCTTTTTCATCTGGTCTACAACCTCTTTGAAACTGGGATGAGGATAGATAGACTAACTCAAAAAGTTTTATCAAAACCTGAAATGATATAGCTAAGTTAGCAATAAGAAAGAAAAGTCAAAGAGGTAACTATGGAATAAGCTGGGGCATGTCCTTACCTGTGAATGCCTGAAGTGAGTTCGCAACATGTTACCAATGTTCTGTGTATGTGAAAGATCTAAGGCAGCATCTACTTCATCCAGGATATAAATAGGGGCTGGTTTGAAGAGCAGCAGAGCCAAGATTAGTGACAGGGCAACCAGAGACCTCTGGCCACCACTTAACTCTGTTAAACTCTCCTTCCACACATCCCCAAATGCTACTTTCACCTGAAAAAATCCATAAAAAAAATGCATATGAGACTTTTTTTCCCTTAACATAAGCAAGCTGAAAGTACAACAATTTGTCTTAACTTGTCCTGACATAATAAAGCTATCCAACAATTGGCAAACCAAATGAACGAATTTGCAGAGATCTATGAGTTATCTCAGTAGACTGGTTATAGGTTGCAAACCTATCAACTCCTCAACCCTTTGAAAATAATCACTGTGTCCCATCAGAATTCTACATCTAAAAATGAGAGAGAGAGAGAGAGAGAGAGAGAGAGAGAGAGAGACCTATGATAAGATTTTGCCAGAATGGCAGGACTAGCGGAGCACCTCCAAATGTCCTGCTTGATTTCATAAGACTATTCTTCTCAGCTGCCTTTTGGCAAAATGGTAGGAACAATAGATAGTAGTAGGTAGGAGCATTAGGTATAAACATCAGGTAGAAGTAGTAGGTAGGAACATTAGGCAGAAGCATTTGGTAGTAGTGGTCAGTAGGTACATTAGGTAGGAGCCTCTGCAAACACTGCACTAGACTTGTTCTTTGCCAGTGGCCTGTTAAGGGGTAGGCACTAAAGGCAAAGAAGCCATGCCCTTAAGGAGTTTCAGAGGGAACAGGCATCAGAGGTATAGACAGATACTTATTTTTTCCATGCTTGGTTGTTGCCATTTCCCACATTAGCCAGGTAACGCCAGGAAACACGAAGAAAGACATCCACTCACATACACATATATATTTTATCTATCTATTCATTCATTATACGTAGTCACTGTCTCCCACCTTAGCGAGCTAGCGCAAGGAATCAGATGAAAGAATGGCCCAACCCACCCACACACACACACATATACATACCAATACATTTCAACATATACATTCATATACATAAACACACATATACATAAATACACATGTACATATTCATACTCGCAGCCTTCATCCATTCCCATCATCACCCCGCCACACATGAAATGGCACCCCGCACCCCCCGCATGTGCAAGGTAGCGCTAGGAAAAGACAACAAAGGCCACATTCGTTCACACTCACTCTCTAACTGTCATGTGTAAAGCACCGAAACCACAGAAATATATATTTCTTATTCATTATACTTATTTGCTGTTTTCTGTGTCAGCAAGATAGTCCCAGAAAACAGATGAAGAAAGGCCAATCCACTCATATACAAACACACACACACACACACATATATATATATTTTTATTTATTTATTTTTCATTACACTGAATCACCATCTCCCACATTAGTGAGGTAGCACAAGGAAACAGATGAGGAATGGCCCAACCCACCCACACACATGTATATACACAAATGCCCACACCTGCACATACACGTACAATTCAATGTATACTTACATATACATATACATTTATACACATGTACATATTCATACTTGCTGCCT
>JAUUDZ010052630.1:0-10453 GCA_032361705.1 Panulirus versicolor | reverse complement strand
GACTCGTGTATACACACACACACACCCCAGCCTAAGCCAGGTGTGTGTGTGTGTGTGTGTGTGTGGGTGTGTGTGTGTGTCAACGTTTGTGGTGTTGATGTATCGTCACGACAACGTTGCTCGTCGATCTCGTGGCCTGAGATGCCTCCCTCTGACGAGGTACTGATCCAGGATGTCCTCCAGTAATGTCGAAGTCTCAGCGACACTTTTACCGACGTCTACGCCAGAAGGACGTTCTGTAGCGATGCCGACGCTGAGCGCAGCGATGCCCTTCAGCGACATCCGTCTCACGGATGGATAACGTTGTCCGTCCACTCACACATTTCTGGGATGTCCCGCAGCGTCGCTGGAGTCCCAGGGACGTTGTTCCTGTTGCTAATAATTCGCCAGCCTGACATGGGGGGCCCCTTGTCTCCAAACGGCCCGTTCTTCCCTTGTCCCCCGAGCCGCAGAGGGGATGTTCTCTGAGGACTCTAACGACGTTATCGCCACAGTATTGTCCCACGGTAACAGAGAGGTGTCAATGTGCCCGAGAGTCCCACTGACGCGTCAGTGATATCCTTCAGAAGTCTGGCGCGTTCGGAACTGCGCTACAGCCATTTTCCTAGAAGCGTCCCACGGAGAAGCCTTTGTTTTAGAGATCCCTAAAGCGAATCTGATGCCATGTGGTGGTTCTATAAACGTATCAGAACCTTTGTGACGTCTGCGGAGACCGTCACTACACCACGGATACTCTGTAACGTCGGAATCTTGGGATATATTCCAAAGAGACGTCGAACCTTCGCATCTCTTTCGACATCGCCGTCAGGAGCGTCGCTCAACACGTCGACATGTCAAGGGGTTGGCTTTTCAACGACCCCGGGTGCTCGTGGGCTGTTGCCGCGAGACCCGGACACGCCCCAGAGTGTGCTCCTGACGGCGAGGGAGAGACCCTCGAGCATGTGGGCAAAGGATCATCGGGCGTGGTGGTGATCTCGACTCCATGTTTACACATCCTCCCTGGATGATGCGGCGGCCGTGTCGGGTAGTCTTCAAGGAGATGTGAGGGATCACACGATTCCCCCTCAAGTGATGATGAGAAATCCCTCCCTTCCTCCCGCGCACTCTCTCTCTCTCTCTCTCTCTATCTATCTATCTATCTATCTATCTATCTATCTATCTATCTATCTCCAGGAACAAATCCAAAACAAAAGAAAACTCGACGAACGATTGAAACCAGAGTCAGACGAACCAAGAATCGATAATGATCATATAACACAGGTGGCACGTGAGGAGAACAGTTTTTTAATACATCGAGCAAGACATGCGGTGAGCGCCACGCGCTTACCCTGCCATTCTGGGTCGTAGGTACTCGTAGGTAGCTCTCAAGTAGGTAAGTCTCTTCCTCTCCAACCAACACTGCGGTACTCCCACCTTGATATACTTTAGCCAACTTCCGTAATATGAGAGGGGGAGGGGAGGGGGGTGGAACAAGTCTACGAACTCGTATCAAAAATCCTATTTCTTCCTGACGGACTTCTGGAGAGTCAGGAGGGCGAGGGGAAGGAAGGCGGAGGGGGTCGTCACCACAAGTAGACATTCGTCATCTCTGAACCGCCACTCCGAACGCAGGAGTATACACCTCGGCTTTGGACCGGGACACCTCGCCAGTAAGTCTGAGAGACAAGCTCAAGTGTGTCTCTAGAAGACGAGAAGTTCCACAAGACTTTCCGAATGTAAGAAAACCTTTGACCAGACGGAAGTGCTGGTGTTGGAGGACCGGGGATGTGAGAGGTGTGAAGATAACCTCAGGGAGCACGAGAGGGCATAGTGCTTTTATGTGACTGTAAGAATGAAAGAAAACCGGAAAAGCTTTTTAGAAATGGACTTCGTCACCATCTGTTGAAGTGTATGATACAGTATGAACCAAAGGTCCGAGTGTACACACGGGAAAAAAAAAATATCTTACCACTTTTTGTGTGAAACGATACGACACCACGGGTGAATAAGCTTTAGAAATCCCACGTTTTAATGATACTGTGATACACCGAGGGGTTCCGTCATTTCCTGTCATATGCCATAACAAATGTTATTCCTAATCCCTACCGTAATCATTAGGACAGTTTTTTCAACTATCAAGCTTACTAACCCTAACGAGACAACGTGAGTCGCACTGATCATTTTGAATTCGTTCGACACATCAGGGAAGTTACTTTTTTTACCGTGTGTACGCTGACACATTTGCTGTAAGAGTCTTCCTTCAGTGTGAATCTAACAAAGGATCTCGTCTTCTGTTGGAAAAAGCCTAGGAGCGCTACTAGGCACAGCCTCCATGACCACTTTCGAGGAACAGTTCAACTAAGCTTCGAGGTTGATATCTAGGTCGACGATGAGGCTGACCCTAAGCTTGAGCAGGTGACTGCAGACACTGGCCGCTGGCCCCGCCTCGCCAGATGTGTGTGGAGTAGGCATGTGTGCCTCCCTACCCGATGATGGCAACACCTCCCTCACCCAGGTGCAGGAACCGCCTGCTTGAGGGACTGGTGTGGTGTATTCCACCTGCTGGAGGGATGGAGGTTGGAGAGGAAGACAAAGATGGAGGGGTCTAGCGGTTCTGAAGGGGAGCAGATGGTGACTTGGGTGGATAACAGGTAGTGGAACGAAGAACTAGGACATCTGTGGTGGGGAGAGGAACTGGTGATGGGGAGGAGTGATGGGGAGTGAGGAAGCAAGTGGTGGAAGGAGGTGAGTGGACCAGCTGGCCAGTGCGAGGGGGGAGGGGAACAGACGGTGAGAGAAATGTGGAGAACTGCAGGAGGTGGGTCACGTGTGCCAGAGAGGCAGGGAACTTATGAAAGAGAAAGATGTATGGGAGAAAGTGATGAGAGGAGAAAGGTCTCTCTCTCTCTCTCTCTCTCTCTCTCTCTCTCTCTCTCTCTCTCTCTCTCTCTCTCTCTCTCTCCACTCACTAACCTTACCTATACTTCCTCTACGTACATACGTTCTAACACGTCACCCACACACTCAACTTTACCGCACTACACTCCTCCTGCAATCGACACTCACGCCTCACGCACTCACCGCACCTTGTCCTCGTGCGCCTCCCGTCTTGACATAATCCTCCTCTGTCTCCCACTGGCTGGCCTCTCCACCCGGTTATTCCACACTCCCCCAACTCCTCTACCCCCTGGGCGCATCCCTCCGGGTTCCAGCCTCATCCTCCCACCTCTAGATCACTCACAACCCGTCTCTCCCACAACAGCCTCGTTTCATTCATATTCCCAATTCACATCCCATACATCACCACACATCCCATACATTATCTTACACCCAATACATCATCCCACACCCCACATGTCACTCCATATCCCATACATCACCCCACATCTCATGCGTCACTCCATACCCCATACATGACCTCACTGCCCATACAGCACCCCACACCCCATACATCACCCCTCGGCCCGTCCATCACCCTACGCACCATACATCACCCCACACCCCATGCACCACAAATCACCCCCACATCCCTATATATCACCCATCCGGCCCGTCAACACAGCACCTCCACCAAGCCTCACTTGGCACCTGCCTAATTCATCTCGTGGTGTATTATGGCGGCCGCAAAAACCCGGGCAGGCGAGGGGCGCCGCCCGGGAGAGGCGTGTGACGCCCGCCCCTCACCCGCCCCGCGTCGGAGCAGACCAACACGTCGGCCTGGGGATATAAACGTCCCGAACACGGCCCATATCAAGGTTGCACCTAGCGGTAAAAAAAAAATAAAAAAAAAAAAACGAGTCGGTTAAATGAAAAAAATGCCATCCATTCTTCAGGTGACGAAAAATCCACCCCGTGAATGGAGACAGATAATAGAAAACGAGAGACAAAAACGTGAGGGTAAAGAGTCTCTGGCTGTGGAGCGGGAGGCAACAGACGACGGAGAGGTGGCCAACCCTCGAGTCACCATCGGCCGACGCTCGAGAGCGAAAGCCGAGGCAATATACGTCAGAGAGAGAGAGAGAGAGAGAGAGAGAGAGAGAGAGAGAGAGAGAGAGAGAGAGAGAGACAGAGCGAGAGAGAGAGAGAGAGAGAGAGAGAGAGAGAGAGAGAGAGAACGCAGTAGGGAAATGCGTTGGTACTGAGAAGCGAGTTGACATGGCTGCCTGTCTTTGACTGAGGAGGAGCTCCGCAGGGATGTGAGGTGTACCCAGCACAGCTTCAGGTGGTCTGAAGAGACACACATTCCAGACCTGAGAAAATTCCCCCATTCATCATAATACACTGAGGTGGTCCACCGACGCGAAGTTGTCAAGGAAGCATCGTAGTCAAACTATCCACGTCTGCCCCACCAAAGGTGGAGAGTGGTTGAAGTGAGAAGCTTGAGAGAGCGAAGGGTGCGACACAGCGAAGGGTGCGACAACCCGAAGAGTGCGACACAGCGAAGGGTGCGACACAGCGAAGGGTGCTGGGAAGAGTCCTCAGCCCTGGAGACATTGCTGGTTTACGTAGGAGGCAGTAGACAGGAAAGACAAGAGAACCTTGAGGAACACCAGCGATGATTAAGGAAATGAAGAAAACTTCGATCTATCCACAAACAGAGCAACTAATCCTACTGTGGAAGAAAACTGGAAATACAAATGATTGATGGAAAAGATGCTACGAGAGGAGGACCAGGGATAACCCAGGTGGAGGAGAATGTCACCAGTCAACCTCACCCTCCAGGCATCACATCGGTGGTCGGAGAGACGACAGGAGTACTCAAGGTGCCCGACTGAGTGAAAACTGAGGAGAGACCCAGAGGCTTTTCAACATCATGAACTCTGCATGACAGGACGTTACTTGGAGACGTAAGGGCACGGGATCCACGCTAATCTACCCGGTGATGTCGGGACAAATCAAACTAAAGTCAATCGATTTTGGAGGATAACCTTAACATAGGCAGGGTTCCAAGACCAAAGGAGTTTAGGTGTTTTGATGAGGAGGTTCAACAGACAGGGAAACACGAGTGAAAGCTCGGAGGAACGCTTTGAGGACATGGGGCGACATGCCAGCTTGGCCATGAACTCTACGTTCGTCTCAGAAGAGACGAACGTAGATTTTTTTCCATCTTGCTGCAAGAGAATACGTAGAAGGATCAGATGGTGTGCGGGTCAAGCCAGACAAGGGAATAAAGCAATCATTCAGAGTAGAATGCCAAGAAAAGACAGTCGAGAAATGGGTCTTTATCAGTGGGATAAAGACCTGCAATTTCATCAGTACAGCAACGAGAGAGCAAAGATTGTTGACTATAATCGTGGCTAAAACCGAGAGACATCTATTTGTAAGAGATGAAGAATTGTCAGTACACCTCCACTGGATAAAGAAGAGTTTGATCTCATGAATTAAATATCTAAAACGATTACAGGTGGAAATAAAGGTTGAGTGTGCGTCAGATGAAGACGAGTGATTCCTGGTTCGATACCTCTTTCGTAAGGACTCTGTACAAGAGCCGCCAAACAAAGGCCGAGGAAAAGACATTTACAGCGAAGGGAAAGATATCAACCTCCCTACCGGCAGCAGTAACCTTCTTTATGAAGTTTACACCTGCGGAAGCATCATAAGAGGAAAAACAATAGCGATTCCTTGGCTGGTCAATAAAGAAATCTCGTTAATTGGTCCACCGAACACTTCTAAGGTGTCACACGCTGCGAGTGGAGGGGTTGGGAAGAGGGGGACGCACTGAGGGAAGAGGGAGGTATAAAAGTGTCACTGGCAGGTTCCACCGCGAGTCAGAGTAAGCAGCAGTTAACAACAAGGGTCAGGGAAGGTGAGGAAGAGATCGGGTGTGCCTGAGGCTTGACTGTGAGGATCGGGAACACAAGGAGGAGGTCAGAACTGCGTTGATCAAGGTCGATGAAAACAGCAAAGGAGTGAGCCCCGTTAGGCCCCGCTATCAGTGTGAAGGGAATCCAACCACTCTTTGCCGTGTACATTACAACCCTCTGAAAAGAAGACCTCAGGAAGTGGATGAGATGAAAACTCAGCTATACAGCAGGCAGGAGGTCAGACCAGTCGAAGTGGCAGCTACGCTATCAGCCTTAGAACAGTAGCTGAGGCAAAGAAACACAGTACAATGAACTTAGATCATCAGACAAACGACATCGAGGCTCAAGAGGCATGCAACAGGCGCGCAATGCTACAGTGGGTAAGTATTCTACAAGGTTATGTGAACACTGAT
The DNA here is from genome assembly GCA_032361705.1 of Panulirus versicolor. NCBI lineage: Eukaryota > Metazoa > Arthropoda > Malacostraca > Decapoda > Palinuridae > Panulirus > Panulirus versicolor. Next base: position 4,257 of record JAUUDZ010052630.1, on the reverse strand, counting down.
GCAGCCTATATGACCTGGGACGGAGAGAGATACAGTGGGACATCGTAACACATTAGAGAAGTTAAGGCCAATGGCTGGTGAGTCAGGATATCATATGATATCCAGAGTGGATGAGGACCATTCTCGGCCTACGTAATCCAGGCTGTGGTGTGTCTAGTGCGGCGCGTGATCGCCTACGTGGAATAAGTATCGTTCTGGATGGACACAGTGAGGCACCTTGTGTTTAATCTAAGTCACCCTCATGTCCCCCCTCGGAGCGCCTGGCAAGACTGTCTTAGTGGACGTTCCTGTGTGACGGTGGCTAGCGTGTGGGTGGAATCGTTCCTCTTAGTCAACTGGTAGAGGTGACTGAGGGCCTACACCAGGTCCTCGGTAGCGCCATGATCCTACACCAGGTTACACCCAGATGGATGGCAGGCTGGATCTTGCGAGCCTTCAAGACAAGAGACGACAACGCAATGATGATATTATTCAAGACGTTAATTCTTTCTCTAATTGAATATTGTTGCGTTCTAACACCATCCTACAAGGCGGGCGAAACTGCAAAATTAGAACGTTTCCAGAGATCTTTCACAGCCCATATCAATGTTGTAAACGAACTAAATTACAGGGAAAGACTGAAATCTCGAAAAATATACTCCCTGGAAAGTCATCCACACGTGGAAAATCCTACAAGGTTTGGTTGCCAACATAAGTTCGAAAACAACATCCTATTGGCAGGAAGACTTTGTAAAATACCAGCTTTGAAATCCAAAGATGCGATAGGCAGAAAAAGAGAAAACACCTTTTACATCCTTGGACCAAGACGCTTCAACACTTTGCCATCTACCATCAGAGACAGCCTGAGATGCACGGTAGACAAGTTCGGGCGTGCACTGGATAAGTACTTAGAGAGTGTACAAGACCATCCAGGCTGTGGGGGCTATGTGGGCCTGAGGACTGCGGCTTCCAATAGACTGGTCGATCAACGACCTAAGCCCACATCCTGGGCCCAGCCCGGGCTGTGGGGGTGAAGACCCCCGAAAGATTTCACAAAGTATTCACTCTTGGTTGCCATATAATGGCTACACCAGGTATACCATTGGTAACCACATGATGGCTACACCAGGTTATGTCCTTGGGCAAGCTTCACGAAGACACCAGTTTGGCTTTGAACGTGTGAAGTTTGACTCGATATACTGGCTTGGGTTCGATCCGTGGCGCGGGTAGAACGGGCGCAGCCCACTTAACTGCTCCTCCTCCCCTCTGGTTGGTTGATAAATGAACGCCAACGTGGACTGGCATAAAGAACCACAGCTGTGACAGGCCTAGCCAGCCAACAGCTGGTAACTCGGCTCGAGTTTCCCCAGCCCTCACTGACAGGCCTAATGACAGGCCTAGTACTTTACTTTAATCTAACGTTACGTTAATCATTTTTAGACAAATGGATGACACCTTCACAAAGGTCGGCACGAAATGCGTACAGCGAAGATGTGCAACTTGCTGGATGGGTCTCAGTTCTTGGTGGAATGTTGTGCAATCGATCTTGAACAAGATATCAAAGACTTCCTTGGTGGAAGTATATTATTTTGGCCGAGGGAATCCATGTAATGAGTGAGTAGTAGTCTGAGTAAATGAGACGAAGTTCGCGGATCTCAGTCAGTGATGGAAGCTTATTAGGGTAGACAGGAGGAGCGGACGGAGGCAGTGAAACAGCGAGGCAATGCGATGAAACGTACACAGGACACGTGTGTGATTAACCCAGCCAGATCGTTTCTGTCTCTCCTGCATTTGGTCATTAATTAACTCGACCTCCTCCAACCATCACCTGTTAACTTGAGGAAGCTGGAGGTCAGCCAAGATGAGGCCAGGCGACTTGGCCTCCACTGTACCCAGACTCCCTCGCCCTGCTAGCATGAAGACACGACCTGCGTGTCACGCGTCGCCTTCGTAACTCTTACTGGCCATCTTCGTGTGTGTGTGTGTGTGTGTGTGTGTGTGTGTGTGTGCTTACCCAACATGTACTGTATGCTAAGCCGTTGTGATTAGTGTGGGCTGATGTAAACAATCATTTTAACCCACCAAAAGAGATTACTCTCGTCTGAGGTCGCTCGACCTCAGTACTACGTACGTTCAAAGAAAAAAAAAAAGGCATTTAAAGTCTTCCAAAAAAAACTGATTTTTCCATACAACTGATCTTCCGTCGTTGTTAGCAATACACTCAGTCCTCTTCTCCTGGGTTATACCAACCAGGTGAAGACCTGGTTGGTTCATTACGTAATGAACTAGGCAGCAGACCACGGGATCTTGTGTAGATAGCTTTACCACACTCTTGGCAAATACATCCAATTCATGAAGCTGTCTAATATGGCGACCATTCATAAACGTCAATTTCACTTGATAATGAAACGGCAGATGATACTAAACATGTTTAAACTTAAAGACCTACCTGAGAATATGTCATCAAATGTATAGCCTTACGTTTCTTTTTCCCGTAACCCACAAATGCAGAAATATATAAAGAAAAGACCAAAGAGAATGGGGTACCAGAAGGCTTGCGACACTAGAGTTTGAGGATAGTAATTTATAAGGCGCTACACCCGCGCAGGCGGCAGTGGCGCGACTTACCTGGTGGAGAGCCACTTGCCACGCAGGTCCGGGGGCATGGGCGCGGAGAGGCCCGGGCGGTGGGAGGCACGCTGCACGAGGGAGGTGCAGGTGGGCAGAGCGGAGTCATGCACCAGGTTGTTGACCAGGTGGGACTGAGAACACCCAGCCATGCAAGCTGCAACCAGAACCACAACTTTCAGTCACGTGTGGAAGTTATCCACGTCATCATCAGATCAGAACCAACATAATCATGAGACTGGATCTTGTAACGTAATCTGTGTTACATGATTGGTGAATCCATATACACATTATCAGGCACTGGAATGATAACAAGTAAATATACATATAAAACTCATATGCACATAAAATATATATACCTTTCTAATACTGGGTATAGTAATTCTATGTAATTCTATCTAAAACATGAAATGTATAATGAAGGTTAAACAATTGGTGTAAATTACAAATACAAAAATTAGGGTATCTATCTTCCTGCAGAAATACAGAAGCATTATAATCTATAACATATGAATCTATATCTATACACATCTATCTAGATCTATAGAATGAACATGTCATTTCTGTAATATGTTTACTTTAAACCATATTCCTGTACACCGCCTTCAGATTCGTCCTACGTATGTATGACGTATGGTATGGAGTCTGGCTCAGTGACCTTAGATGCGGATAGCCGTGAACTACGACGTAACTACTCTACATTAGCCATACGAGTCTGTCTTCACCAGAGCAACTGGTGCACCAACAACCTAGCCCGTGAACAGAAGTAAACCTCCCTGCTACTTTTCCTCTACTTTCTCATAACTTTCATCTCGCTCACTTGCGCCCTCAGAAGCCCTACAACCCACTTGCAGATTCTACAACTCCTAAAACCTAGTCCCGCCGGTCAATATAAAGCAGATGTTGTATACTACAACTGGTCCCACAAGTGAGAGGACCAAGCAGGTGTTGTGTACTACAACTGGTCCCACGATGAAGAAGACCAAGCAGGTGTTGTATACTACAACTGGTCCCACAAGTGAGAGGAACAAGCAGGTGTTGTGTACTACAACTGACCCCACAAGTGAGAGGACCAAGCAGGTGTTGCATACTACAACTGACCCCACAAGTGAGAGGACCAAGCAGGTGTTGTATACTACAACTGACCCCACAAGTGAGAGGACCAAGCAGGTGTTGTATACTACAACTGACCCCACAAGAGAGGACCAAGCAGGTGTTGCATACTACAACTGGTCCCACGATGAAGAAGACCAAGCAGGTGTTGTGTACTACAACTGACCCCACAAGAGAGGACCAAGCAGGTGTTGCATACTACAACTGGCCCCACCAGTGCGAGGCCCAAGCGGAAGTTGTATACCATAATTGGTAAACTATACACTTGGAAAAGATTTTCAAGAACACGTTTTCTATAATCCTGAGGATAACTGTGTCTCTTATTACCATATAGTTTACCCCCTCCACGACCGTTTTCTGATGATCAATTTCACACTGTTAACGCTCCAGTCCTTTCCCCAGGGTGAACTCTCGTGGGATGCTATACCTTGGATGATGGTCATCACAACCTGGTTTCATTTCACCTCTTTCCATCTTCATTACACTTTCACCCGAGTTAAAAACGCAGTAGCCACATGTTTCATCGTTCCCCTGCAG
>JAUUDZ010052619.1:0-10453 GCA_032361705.1 Panulirus versicolor | reverse complement strand
TCCCAAGACCTTTCCATAGTTTCACCTGACCATTTCATATGCTCTGGTTCAGTCTAAAGACAGCACGTCGTCCCCTTTATACCACTTTATACCAGGATCTCTTTCTCATGAACGCCTTACATCCTCCCACATGTTCAGCCCCGATAACTCAAAACCATTTCCACTTTGACCCTCCACAAAGCATATCTTATCAACCCCATCCTACAAAGATGTTTCTTCAATAGATATGAACACTACATACAAATCCTGTTTTTCTAAGTATATAGACATGCCACAGGTATGTGTGTGTGTGTGTGTGTGTGTGTGTGTGTGTGTGTGTGTTTACCTACTCTAGCACACAGGGAGGAGATTAACCTGATCTTTTAACTTTTTGGGGGGGTGGGGGGGAGGGGATAATTTCTGTGCTTTGCCTTCACTGCTTCTTCTCGTAGTTTGTTTCGTTAAGCCATGGCTACGTGATTTCAGGAATATTTCACCACGTCTTTTCTGGCTACTCTTTCTCATTTTCATGTTGTGTATCCTAGTTGATAAGTTCCTATTTTCAAGAGGTGATCTATAACAACACTGTTAAATCACGTCACGGGCGGTTCTGGCTCTGCATCCTTACTTGACAGAGTTGAGTCGAAAGCGATCCGTCTTATAAGCTGTCCCAGGCTAACTTCCAAACTTGACCCTCTTGCGCCACGCCTCACTGCTGGTTCACTTTCCCTCTTCTTTTGGTATTACTTTGGATTTTGCACCCGCGAGCTGGCTGCTTGTGTGCCCCTCTCCTTTAGCTAGACCAAGCAGTATTCGGTAAGCTGCTCGTTGCATAATTACTGTCTGTCTGTTGGCAAGTCGAGGGTGGGCCGTTTTGTTAACTGTTTCTTCCCCTACACCTCGGAGCTTTGGAACTCTCTACCTTTTCATGGTTTTCCCATTAAGTGTGACTTGGCACATTCTAAATGACAAATTTTTCACATCCCCTGAAATACATCAATGCTTTCCCTTGTCTCTTCTTTCTTCCTTTCATGATCCTCTTTATATTTCAATTAATGCCCGGCCTTGATGTGGACTTTCGTCCGAGACTGGAGCTTCCAACATAAGAAAAAGGAAAAACAAAAAAAATGAAAAAATCGGTTTTAAACTTGAAAGTGATCGTGTTTCATCTTATCCATCTCTCATCTACTGTGGGCAAGTCTTTGGCTCTTGTCTTTTTCTGCCACAGGCTCAGCTCCCTCACTCAAGGCACAGTACCTGTACCGTTGGGCCTTTTCTAGCGAACCTGAGTCTATTGTGGCTTTATCATCTCCTGTAAATAGTGAAATAGTGTCTGAAAATCTCTTTAATTCAGTTACTCGAATGTGGTGTTCCATCTAACCACTATATCTTCAAACCTTTTTTTTTTTTTTTTACAATTCTCTAAATATGTTTCACTGATGTTAGGCTGAGTAACTGATAACTCCTTGAGTTTCAGACACCCGCAGGTTCTTGGTATTTACTCCCAGCCAAGTTAGAGTTATAGCCTGACCTCATTTCACTGTGACACACCTTCATCAGTTTGTATTTCGTTGACATAATTTTATTTAGATACTTTAACTACGCCTCTGACAAATGTTGGAACCCGCCTAAGTCCTTCTGATTGACCTTGTGTCCAGCGCAGCATCAGCGTCCAGGGAAATACTGAAGTACGGTTCGAGTCGGTTTTGCAAGTCATTTGCATAAATCAGGAAGAATAATGGCCTCAGGACGCCACTGGTTGCTCACCTCTACTCTGTAGAGGCGCCCTTTGTCGCGTGTTCTGCTGGTGCCTTCCGTTCCGGTCATTTTCGATCGACTGAAGGCGTCTGTTTATTTACACCTGCTCAAATATTTTCTTTCCTAATCGTCCCTCAGAGGAGGACAGTGTCAAATGCATTTGGCCGTCCAAGAACTTGGGCCAATCACCTATCCTCTTCATTCCCTGGGTTAGCTCTTACTCATTATTGAAGTTTGGAAGCTTCATTTATGCATGACGTCTTCCCTGTAAACTTATACTGCCTCTCAGCTATGCAGATCTCTCCTTTGCATGATCTTAACCATTATCTTTCTGATTACCCTCATCCAGTAACACGCAGACCTTGCTTCTCTGTGTCTAGTGTAGCGAGTTTTGCCAGTAGCACTTTACAAAAACAGACACAACACACCTTTCTACCACACGCTTGGCACTGATCCTTCTTCTGTCGATTTTTTAAATACCTCAAGTAGCTTATCAAGTGTTTCAGCACCCACCTTGAATACACAGGGCAAGATATCATCGGAGTCATGCACCATAATCTTACTTTGGTCTTCCATGAGGCTACTGTATCATTATCTTGTCTAATAATCTCAATGTTTTACATGGTCTCTCCCCTTCCCATTTAGTTAATGTCGCCTGTGCTTGTAATTACCTATCTGTACCGCACGAAGAGGGAGTTTTACGCTCGTGGGGCCCCATCTCCTGGTCCTTCTCTACTGTCACACCACTCATCAAACTTTTGTATGTTGTTCACATTTATTGTGACATTCAGTGTATTCCGTTCGTCCACCACTCTTGTGCCGTGAAAGTATTTCTTTACATAAGTTTCCACAAGTTTCTTGCTTAACATCATGTTATGTCTTTCGGTTTTTCTATCCCTATATCTTTCGAAGACATGTTCACTGTCTGTGTCAATAATTCGGTTTAAAAAGAATTCGGTTATGATCAGTTCTCCCCTCTCTAGCCATGTTCTTCCAAATTTTAGGCCTCTATCCCTTCCCTGTAACGCAGTTGCCTTAATTCTGATATCATTTTGTTACCTTCCTCTGGACCTTCTCTGTTAGCTCTTTGTGCTTCTATAGGTGCAGTAACCAACCTTCTGAAGCATAATTTAGTAAGGTGCGAACAGCTGCTGATTATTTCCTTATCTGTAAACTTGAATGCAATTCTACTATTTGCCAGCAGACGGCGTTTCTCCTTAACTGTTCTTCAAGAATGGGTTCTGGCCACAGTTTAGGGACCGTGTCGATCCCAAGTCTCTCTTTCTCTCTCTCACACACAGATTCCTCTTGCTCATTTTCTGCCAGATGATATTCACATAGAGAACGTCCATCGCTGTGACCCATCCTCATATTTCCTCAGTGTGACAACGATCAACCATGTATCAGACCAACTTTGGGATCTGTCTAGGTCCCATTGATGCAGTTCTCCTCGCTCTTTATTCCTACATAACCTTTGCATCTTTTGCATACACATTCAAGGACGACTGCATTACTTTTGGCAAGTCATTCACATGAATCATTCGCTGGTTATCTCGACCCATTTTCGAGAAGACTTTTCTGATACATGTCCTCTGTTCTCTTATAACAAGATAATCTTCAGTCCATCGATTTAGTCTGCTCATTATTCACACCTGGTGATCCAGCTTGTTAATCAGACTACCAAGTGGATAGCGTCAAAGGCTTTCTGGTGGTCAAAAGACAAACACTGCATCCAGCCTTCCCACTAGTCTAAAACATAGCTCACTCGAGGAGATCTCAGAAGGTCAACAGACAGAACCACCTTCCCCTGTCATCATGTTGTCTCTTACTTTGTTCATTTCTCCCTTGTAAAAAAGTCTTCCATTTTTTATTTGATTAATCTTTTCCATTACTTTCTAGACCACTTTCGTCAGGGAGACCAGTCTGTAGCTCAGCTCCTCCATCCTGCCTCCTCTGTTATAAATAGGTATGACGGTTACCCATATCTACTCTCTCGGTATCTTGCATTTCTCCAGCGACATCTTCAGCAGTATTTCAAGTGATTCGTCAAGTGTAGTTTCGGATACCCTCAGCACGTACGGTGCAATTTCATCACGACCATGAACACTTTATGGCTCAAGACCTTTCAGTATCCTGTTAATGTGTTTACAAGCAATCTCAGTGCTATCTGAGGCCTTCTCCCTATTCCAGCTTATTGCTGTTGGTGTTTCCTCGTCTTCCTGACAATATCCTTGCATCATCCTTGACAACTCTTCCCTCTGAATCTCTCAGCCTGATTAGCTGTTCTTTAGCTGACAATTTACCGCTGATGAACTACTGGAACGGTTTTGTTTTCGTACCATACAAATGTCTGACTAGAGTTCCACCCATATTTTGGTCAGAGCATATCCTGAAGCTCTTTAGCTTTATGATGTAATTTTCTGAACCATTTTTCCCTTATTGTTAATCTTTCCTCTGTACGTAAGGCTAGAGGTACCCTTGTTCCTACCACTTCATTATTTTCACAAAACTTCTCACGGCAATGCCTTAGTTCTTGGTTAGTCAGTTCTGTGTCCCAGTCTACAACGTAGAAGATATGGTTTTGTGTAGTTTCCACGATCATAACTCCTTTTCAGATCTTGTCTCATCTCTGCTCTTTCCACATCCTCATTTACCATATAATCAAACTTAAGCATTACATGACCACTTTTTTCCAAACGGTGTGTCACATAAAGTAGTCTCAGTGTTAGATTGTGTGAAGATAAGATTTAGCAATGATGGGGTATCAGTCCATCTCAATCTAGTGTGTTTATTTACATACTAGCACTGGATTTTGTTTTTCCACTCTAAAACACATGTCCCTGTCGTTCCTTGTTATCATGAGAATCCAAAGTTCCCCATTCTATTCCTTCTAGTGATATCCTCCATTATCAAATCTTTACTGTCTATGAGAAGTGCGTGTTTTCCTGCTTCATGTACCATTGTGATTATGCCTTTATTGTTATCATTGTATAATTGTTCTAAATCATTACAATTCTTTGAAAGATCGTATGATATCAACATCACTGTGAGCTTTTTTCCTGCAGTTACCCTTTCCATTATGTATAGTGTGAACGGCCCAGCTTCAGCTATTCCTTGATTCTTACGTTTGTCTCTTATCAGGAGAGCCAGTCCTCCTCCTCATTGATCTTATCTCTCCTCCCCCTCACCACAACGTACCCCTATGGACAGCTGTAACAGGTAAGATCTCGTCACTTGACTAATCTATCTTCCCACATCTCCAACAATATCAGATATGTTTTCCCTAATATGATTCTTTAACTCCAGCTCTTTACTATTTACTCCTGATACGTCAGCATTAGTGTATAGCACTGGTAGTCTGACATTTCCATTACTTAACATATCAGCTGACCTCTCTACGTTTCTGGCGGGACTGCTCCATTCTTTTGCCTCTTATAGTGTCTACTGGTTTTCTTTACTTTTCTTCCTCTTCCTTCTTTCTATTACTTTTGATGTATACGTAACTGATATCCACTTTGTGTGTCTGTAATTATCTACTTAATCATCAATTTGTGCTGCATGAAGAGGGTGTTTTACAATCGTGGGGCCCCTATCTCTTGAACATTCTGCACTAGATCTATAGCAAGACAAATGTATTGACACCACAAGTTTGACTCGAACATTGTGAGGGGCGTCCGGTCACCTGTGCTACGCAGAGGCGAAAAGACATAGCAACTAGTAAATGATTTCGACACCATAACACAAGAGAATGTTTTTTTACGTTCTGTAGAGATGATGTGATCAAAAGTAAGGGTATGGAGACAAAAGGAAGGGTAATTATCTTGTACAGCTATAGAGTTGTGAAACACGAGAACAAATTACCAGCAGTTATAGATGTGAAGACCATCAATACCTTGAAATTATGGCTAGAGAATACGTCATCGTATCTAGTGTCAGTAAAGATGTGTGTCTCATGGAAGACAAACAGACTTTAAGATTTATTGCTTTAAGATCAATAACTTTTCCTGTTAGATTTCAGCGTCTTCCCTGGAGTGACCCACTACAGTTATAGGGGAGGGGGGTCTCCCATCACTTATAAGATATCATACGACATGAGGTCTCGTCTCACATGGGTGTTGTGCTGGAGGAAATGATGATTGGGGAAGTACTTTTTATTCTCATTTATCACAAACAAGACTGACCTTAGCACTGTGCTACTGCCCTTAAGCAGATAACCTCGTCATGGACCATTATATCGTCTGTTCTCTGTCCTTCTCATGTTCCTAACCAGTTATATTGAGCCCTCATGCCCGTCGATCATCACACAATCCACTGATGCACATTGAGCCCTCATGCCCGTCGATCATCACACAATCCACTGATGCACAGTGAATTGCATCAACTTACAAGGGGACCTAGACAGACTCTAAAGTGGTTTGATACATGGTTGATGAAGTTCAACCACAGTAAATGTAAAATAATGAGGACAGGACACAATGAATAAAGGCCTGAATATGAACGTCCTCTGAAGGGACAAAAGCCGCAGGAAAGTTTTATGGAGATGATCTCGTCTCCATCCTGTCGACAGATTCCCACATCAGGAGACTAGCAAAGGAAACAAACTGGCAAATATCAGTTTAGCATGCAAGTTCACGGAGAAGAAAATATTCCAGCAAGCTGTTAACATCCTATATACGACCAAAAAATAGAAGGGGCTTCTCAAGTTTGGTCACTGCAACTAATGAGGCACAAAGAGTTAATCGAGAAGGTCCAGAGGAGAGCAACAAAGATGATACTAGAATCAAGAGAGTTGAATCAGAGGGAAAGGCAAAGGCCACATATATACCTGCAGGGTGAGGAGTGACCTGATCACATCCTTTTAAATCCTTAAACCAGACCACTGGCACAGACAGTGAACAGTTCTATGAAAGATGTAGGGATTGAACAAGCAGAGGCCATGATATGAAGCTGAGGAGTTAATTTGTCAAAATGAATATAGAGAAGTACTGTTATGGTATATAAAAGTATTGAACTAAATGGAATACAATGAATGAAAAGATGGTTAATGCAGAAAGGATACATACATCTATGAAGCTGTATGATTGTAAAGCACAAATGGGTAATATCAAATAGGCAATGCCCAAACACACACACACACACACACACACACACACACACACACACTGACAAGCACACTCGCACGCGCACGTCACCTGACCGAGAAACAGACAATAACAAAACACTCAGGCAACAGACAACTGTTCTCCTCCTCCTTGTTGTTTTCCCCCGTCTTGTGAAAAACCCAGGACGCTCTCCGCAGCTGGTCACCCACAGACGTCCGCCATTCCTCGTTACCCCAAGGCCCACTGCTTCCTGGGGTAAATGAAAAGCGCTGCTCTATCGTCTGTACCCCACACTCTCTTGGGCTGGAAATGCTCTTCGTTTACACTTGCTGGGCCGGGAACGTACGACAGGAGGGGAGATGGTTGGGGGGAGTACATACAATAAGTACATTCTTGAGTTTCCTCTCATTTGGAATAGATGTATTTTCTAGTATTACTGTCTCAGAACTGATGATCGCCAGTGTCTCTAAGCACTTAAGCCAGAGCCAATGTATCTAAGCACTTAAGCCAGCGATAATGTCCCTAAGCACTTAAGCCAGCGCCAATGCCTCTAAGCACTTAAGCCAGCGCCAATGCCTCTAAGCACTTAAGCCAGCGCCAATGTCTCTAAGCACTTAAGCCAGCGCCAATGTCTCTAAGCACTTAAGCCAGCGATAATGTCTCTAAGCACTTAAGCCAGCGTTAAATGTCACCTACAGCAAATACCTTTACCTTACGTAGTATCAAAATTCATCATTTTCTTAAAATGCAATTCTATTCTCATCCATGCCGGCTATTATTATCAGGGCATGCAATTAAACCTTCTTTAATTACAGTCTTTTATACGGGTGTATGAGTTCTCGACTCGAGAGTGTCGCCATATGAGACGAGGTAGAACGTTGCGTTATTGAAATATAGGTCAAATTTACAATTTAGAAGATCCAGGTAAGCAATTTGGTTAACGTCATCAACAAAGCAGTTTTCAAACATTACCTGCGACTCATCAGTGAAGCCTTACTCCTGAGTGATTCATCTACTACTACGACAGAAATATTCTCTCAATCCTTTCCATGAAGCTTCGGAACCATCCCTCAAACGATTCATGAAGATGCAAATAATGGGTCTCGAGTCTTACCAGGGGAAACCTCGACTTACGAATGATCGGTTTGATACAATGGCATGAACATGGGCTCGACCCTGCCTATAAAGCTTCAATATTTGAATTACTCATTATGATCCTACAACACAAACACAGTCTCGATCTTTCCAATGAAGCCTCTACGCCCGAAGGAGTCATTTACTCCAGCGATAGCGACATGAAGCCTCGAATCCCTGAAAGATTCATTTGATACTACGATACCAACACAGCCTGGCTCGCTAACAACAGCTGAAGCTTCGAACACATCCGCATGTCAAATGAAGCTGATGTATCAATGATCCGTTTGATGAGGATAGACGTCCAGGCTCGCGTCACGCGACAATAGTCATAGAGCAGATATGACTGATAATCCTCTTGATTCAATTCTTCTGACAGCCAATGGAAAGAATCATAACCCACAATCTTCCAATCTCATATCTCAAAGGGTCTTATCACATCCTCTTATTAGAGGATCAGCAGATTCGTGGAGGGAGAAATCTAAGCTCATTTCCAAGACACATACGTAGTCGTCGACGTGAGAGCTCTATATTGAACTCACATAAAGAATTCGACAGAATACAGATCCACGAATATCATCTATAGAGCTACATGCAGTCACACAGACCAGCAAGGAAACACGAGAGGTACTCGATAAGTGGGTGAAGACGGGCATGAAGAAGAAGGAGGCCCTCCACCACCGCCCCCTAACATGCAGGGAGCCCTTGGCTGTCAGGGGAACGTTTGATGCAGCTCAGCCCAGTAATGTCTGGGGTTGTTTAGTGGGGGGAAAGTTTTAGTGAAGAGCGGCACTCGCCGAAAATGTGTTTTCCGGCCCAGCTGTCTGCTATTGCCTCAGGGATGGCGGTCAGTCAAGCGAGAAACAAGGTAAAGGGATTCCAAGCCTTCTTTACCTTACTAATGTTCCTCGTGCAGGGGTTTCCGTAGTATTTTATCCTCTCCCCCCTCCCTCCACTTCCCCCTCCTCCCTCCCGAACGCTAATCCTTGAAGAAATTCTGATCCTTCTTCCGTCCCAGGAGATCTGTGCTTAGAAACGAAATCCCTCTACTTCTCTGTCCTTCAAACGCTGCTGCAGAAGGGTACAAGAACACACTAAAGACTTTGTGTGTTCGGGTCTTTTAGCTAAACTTTAAACAGTTTGCACATGCCTCGGCCAATTGAAAAAGTAAAGCCAAGTTTAAACGACAGTAGGAGAGAAGACAGAGCAAAGAGAGCAAATGTTAAAGACAAAAAGAGAGACGAAGGGAACTATACAAAAAAAATAAAGGTAAGCATATGAACAAACAAGGACAGAACACAGTGGTAACATTACCTAGACGCCTGTCATGTCCAAAATGAACTCGAGGCGTTCTCTCCAACTATAGCGGAACGTCAGATCAAAGACAGCAAGTGCTACGCTACAACTCTCTGGAAGGTACACGCTACTGTAGTGAGCCGCCCCCCTACCCTTCACCATACCATAAACTCAGGCCACTTTAAACTGAAGCCTCTCATCCGGGAGATCGGCAATTGCATACAGATAAGAAATCTGCTGCGGTCATTCTGGTCAAGATCTTTAGCCCCGATTATTTTCTTTAGTGTAGCAAGCGGTAGCTTATGGATGTATTGGCTAAAGATATTCTAAATGGTGGATGAAAATATTTCAAACACTTAGTGAATAGAACTCTGAGATTCTTTCTTGTGAATTGCTTTTTCATAGAAATATCGAAAGCTCTGACATCTAGAAAGCGTCAGTAGCAGTGTTATACATACCTCAGGAAGGATGTTAGAACAGAAAGAAAAAAGAATGATAGGTAAGAGAACACAGAAGAAAGGATATCTAGCTCAACCAGGGATTTCATGTAGAAACATGCGCAGTGGTGTCTTCATATGTATCATTTGCCTCTCTAGTGGCCTAAGGTTTCATCAAACGGCAGGCACATCTGTCCAACTTTGTTTCAGTTCATCCAGAACAGTGGCACCTTGCAGATGTAAGTGTGCTTGTTTGTATAATTGTTTTTAACGTGTGTTTACTTTATGTAGCCTCAATATTACGTTGTGAAAACTATCTATGCACCGGTATGTGTAAGAATAAAAGATAAATTCTTGAAAATAATCTTGGGAAAACGAAAGAGACATTTGCATCTAAAACAGAATACATATAAAAGATGACGTAAGCATGCTTGGTGCTATCATGAACCACACGAAGATCCGTTGACCTTGAATAGGTAGAGTCACAGGGATCAAGACCCACAAGCATGAAAACAAGTAGAAAAAGAAAGAAAGACAAAATAGCAAATGATAAATAAAACAGGAAAACAATGGCAAAAAAAGGGGGGAAAATTTTAGATAATGACAGATATATGAGAATGAGAGGAATACTAGAAGTGAGAGAATATGAGAACTGAGAGATGGATTGGAAAAAAGAAAAACCAGGCATGACAAAACAAAGGGAGAGAGAGAGAGAGAGAGAGAGAGAGAGAGAGAGAGAGAGAGAGA
>JAUUDZ010052608.1:0-10453 GCA_032361705.1 Panulirus versicolor | reverse complement strand
CACACACACACACACACACAGACACACACATTGAAAAAACGTCATACACTGCCACGTGATCAAGGAAACATACAGCAATCATACAGTGAAATATATACAGCTATTTACTGAGAGATATTATACACTATTGTACACTGAAATATAGACAGTCATGCTCACTATAAAGATAGGTATAACACAATGATGCATACATTCTGCATTTGATGAAAGATTATACATCATCATACACTGGGCTATTGTATAGTGTTCAACAGTGAGTCACCTTCTGTCGTTCAAAATGAGATACATGAATTGATATACTGGCTTATAATACAACGTTATACACTGTACAGAATACACCCTGTATTACACCACAGTGTAAATCATACACTACACTACCTATTTCATTGAAAAATTGGGAAACCAATTCGACTAGAGATACTGCTTGTCATACACTGAAAAATACAGTCGTGTATGAAATCATACACGTACACTGAGAGGCATACACAGCTACACGTACATACACATTACACTGAAAGCGACTTGATATCAATACTAGGGAGATACTGAAGGCCAGATATACTGATACAAAGGGGGGCAGATTATAAGTATACTGATAGGGAACATACTAAGAGGTTATACTGAGGAGGGTAAGTGATACTTATACACTGACAAGAGAATGTTATACTGACACACGTACAGAGATGGTTATATAATACACTGATGAGAGAACGAATAACACTGAAAGAACAAAGCAATGTCTACGATGATTTACACTGTAATAAAGTTCGTTGGAGGAGACTAAGCTGGTCTAAGGGGGAAATATAGACACTGACATCATCAGAATTACACTGACAGAGTATTGTGAGCCCCAGCAAAAAGTCTGTATACTGATCAAGCACACAAAACACTGATACCCTAACGAAGACTAACTGACTTACACTGCTAAATAATGAGGCACAACAAGATATACTGAAAAACGATGAGGCACACTGGGATACACTGAGTTATACTGAAATTCAGTGAGGAATGTCAAGGCACACTGAGTCCTCTGAGATATTCTAGAGCAAACGATACACAGGGAAACACTGACATATACTGAGGCACAGTATGAAACAAGGAACGCTAAGATACACTGAAGGTGACCGAAACATTAGAATACACTGAGAGAGTGTGATACACTGAATCTCACTGAAAGACATAGAGATGATACTGGAACATACTGAATGACACTGAGGTACACTGAGCCACAGTACAAGAGAATGAGAAACAAAGTTAGACCCAATAATAAACTGGGATCAAAGAAGAGAAAGGGACGTACTCGCCAATACACTGATATACACACTGAGACACACTGTTGTAATAATACGGGACAGTGTAATGGTGAAGCTATATTGAGGGATGTGGAACACACACGTAAGATATTTGCTGGAAACACATCATCCACACCAAGACTTCATGGACTGAACGACATACGTGGAAGGGGAAAAATCCCTCTTCCAGATGCTGGAACGGTAACTCAGAGACAACATATTTTTACGTGCCGAGAGGAATAGTGAAGGAGAAACGCTGAAATTAAACCGAGGCACAGCATCATTGCTGGAACATAGACTCAAAGTAGTTCTGAAGTGGTCACAAGATTTCTAAAAAACTCCCCAGTAATCAAACGAATCTAATATATTACAGGATAGAGCCTAAGTGAATAAGAAAAATGTGCCGTAATATATACATTAGCACTCAGTAAGCAACATATATATATATCTTGTATTTACACTGAATATACACTGAGTAGAATAAAACACATATAAAGCGACAAATGGATACGTATATTTACATGAAGCGTGACTGTACACAAACAGTGGGGAATAAAAGATATCTAGATAAACTAGAGGAAAAAAAACCCAGAGTGATCGAGAAATATATACATATAAACCTTGAGACTAATATAAACTCACTCCTATACACACATACATATACATACATGCACATACACCCTAACACGAAGGAAGACACACAAATACCAGACTAACAGGCACATACACCATGATGGAAACACACACACACACACACACACACACACACACATACACACACACACACACACAACAGACAGCTACGGACACGCACATAAACACACATGCACAGCCTCGAGGCAGGGGAATGATAGACTACTCTAGAGTGAGTGAGGAATTCCTCGGTGGGCCAGATTGGCCCTCTCACTCAAGACCACAGCGGCCACCACACCTGTGCCTCTGACAGCTCCATTCCTCTGCTGTGAACCAGTCCACCTCACGCCAGGCTTCGTCCTCAGTCATTCCATCTCCAGCAGGTTGATCCTTCTTCCTTTCTCTCGCGTTCAGTGCTCACAATTCCAAACCAGCGTCACAACTATTGTACAGAGGTAAGCATACCTGATTTTGCTCTTCAAAACACTGACTTTCCCTCCTCCATGCATCTTAGTGTAGCCTGGATCTGATACCTGTTCTCCAATATGTGATGTGTTTTAGTGCCCTAGGCTCCCATCAGCTATCACGTCCACTCTAAGGTATCTAATACACTCCACTTCCTCCGGATCCTCCCTTTTTTTAACTCACACTTGAACCATGAGACGTTTCACCTCAATATCCTATTTTTGTTCTTACTTAACTCTCGACTTTCTCCGTGCGTACACTTTCTGAAACCATGTCACCAGCTGTTGGAGAATCTGTTTAGAGTCGGCCACCAGAGCCGTGTCATCTGCAAACAGCAACCGAGTCACCTTCCACGCACCTTCACACCCTGGGATGATGCAGAGCTGCCAGGTGTTCCAAGACCCTTACATTTACCTCACTTTCACCACCCTGTCCATGAACAGATCAAACAACCACAGTGACATCACACGTCTTTGATGGCAATCCATCTTCACCAGGAACCACTACTCACCCATTCCTCCTGTAGCCTCCATACGCGCCTTGCTCCTAGTAGAAATAAACCCCTCGCTGCTTGAAGTAGCTTTCCACATACTTATTCACATCCGCAGCACATTCGATCCTGCAACTCTGTCAGCCCTCCCGTGTGCTTTCTTCAGATCCATGAATACCGTACACGACCCACACTCTTTCTTCAGACAATTTCCACACACATTCTTCAGGACAAACAACTGGTCCACACACACTCTCCACGCCTCAAACCACACCGCTTCTCCCCTGTCACCTCCTCTTTGCTCATTACCAACCTCTCAATCATCACTCCCCCATACACACACCTCCAAGCTACTGTATATTCATCATTTATATTTCATCTCTCTTGCCTTCATACAAGGGCGTTGTACATGTACTTTACCAGTCCTCAAGCACCATGAAATATTCACAGATTCTAAAGGCACACACGCGCTCATCAAATACACATACATCAACGTACACATCCACACGTGCTCACAGATGATCTCACACAAACCCTCCTCCATAGACGGATACAAACACACACACACACACAAACACACACGGCCATAAATGCACATATATATAAACACAAATGTACTAACATATATTCACAATAATAAACAGATTCACGGTCCTATTAACGCACTTTAAGTACACACATATTTACTCACACTTACATAAACACACACACACATATGCTCAAACACGCAAGAGTACCCACGATAGCAAACACAGACATGCACATACGCATCAAGAATTGGATCTTCACGCGCGTGTAAAAAAAAATGAAAAAAAAGTAATGACAAATAGGCAAATACATACACACTCTCCGTGCTGGCATCCTAAGGTCTTTCACCTTTGTTGACTTGTGTCAATTTGAAGACTGATCCATCCCACACTCACTCACACACACAGCAGAACCCCACCAACTAGCAACCTCACACCCTACCCACAAAACGACACAAAGGGAGTTTGGGATGTTTGCATGCTGGCTCGACATGCCGTAGAGGGAGGGAGGTGGCTCGACATGCCGTAGAGGGAGGGAGTTGGCTCGACATGCCGTAGAGTGAGGGAGATGGCTCGACATGCCGTAGAGTGATGGAGGTGGCTCGACATGCCGTAGAGGGAGGGAGAGGGCTCGACATGACATAGAGGGAGGGAGGTGGCTCGACATGCCGTAGAGTGAGGGAGTTGGCTCGAGTTGCCGTAGAGTGAGGGAGGTGGCTGGACATGCCGTAGAGGGAGGGAGGTGGCTGGACATGCCGTAGAGTGAGGGTTACGCACCTTTGGCGAGGTGTGCTGGGAAGAGGGCTAGAGCGAGCACGGGCGTGGTGGTGGTGGTGGTGGTTGGTGGTGGTGGTGGTGGTAGTGATGGTGGTAGTGGTGTTGGTGGTTGGTGGTGGTTGGTGGTGGAGAAAGAGTAGAGTTAGGGAGGGACAGCTCAGTACCACACCTCAACCCTCCAAACTTGAACCACCACTTGAGAGTGAGTCATTTTCTATGCATGAATCATTCAATGACTCGAGTGCATGACGAGTCATGCACTCGAGTGCTGGGTACGGAACAGCCCAGATATCTATTACATCTTCTCCAAATGTGAGGCCAAGAATGTGGGTCCAAGTGAGAGACGGTGTGTGTGTGTGCACGCCAACTCTACACACCTACTGTCATCATCATCATCATCATCATCCTCAACACTACAAGGTGAAGATGCGCCATGCTCAAGTGTCCTCTCTATACCATCTGCTTCAGTTGACTGCTTCTCCACCTCCCTTACAGACGCACACCTGTTAATTGGTGGTCTGCGTCTTGCGTTTGGATCAGAGCAAGTGTTCTCCCCAGAGATGTTTTATATCACACCATATCAATATATAATTTTGATAATTCCTTTATTTAGATCTTGTTTAAACATGGGGGATAAAATGTTTGTTCGATAGGTTATGCCAATTCGAACCTCATATGTGACACTGAATTTATTTGAAAGGTATACGTGGGGATATTGATAGTCAATGCTGGGTCATGAGGAGGGACAGGACACTTGGCATGGGCTGGTGAGACTGAGATAACAATCATTGTGAGTCTGTAATAAACACATGTTTGGTCAGAAACATCAGCGAGTTAATGATAAACAGGCATTCTAATCCCTGATGAAAAGCTACTGAGAACAAGTTCCCCTGATCCTGTGTAACGAGAGATTAGCTTCGCATTTAGTCACTGGGGGTCCCTCTCGTCGCAGTGTCCCTTCAAACTGCAAGAGTGTGACCTTGAACAAGAAGATCCCTTCAGGAGGAATTTCGACTTGAGTGAAATGATCTGGCAGCTCACCATCGAATGTATTTGTCCTGTGCATTCGAGTAAACACAAAATATATAAGCCAGGAAATATGTTAACCTCAACTGGTGAGGGTTGAGGCACGTCAGTCATGTTCCTGTGATCTCCCGTTGCAAAGTAAACACATCACTGCCGGTCACGTTTGGTGAGCGCCTTCACTAGTATTTTGTTTCGTGCCCGACGGCGGATTTGTCCTAGTTCAACGAGACAAACCCGAGTGGGATACTGAGGTGCCAGAGGAGACCCCCCGACAGGGACACTGTGGTGCCAGAGAAGACCCGACTGGGACGCTATGGTGTTCGAGGAAGCCAAGACTGGCACTTAAAGGCGCTCTGTGGTGTCGGAAGGAACTAGACTGGCGTCATTGCGGTGTTCTGTTCGATGAGATCTGACACTGTGGCACCACAAGAAAACCACAGGAGACACTGTGGTGCCGGATGTTCATGATGTAATGATCATTCATGAAGGTTATTCATTATACAAGTTTCCCCTCGCACTGTCGAAAGACCAAAGCTGACACAAGACTGGGAATATATTCTTAATTGCCTTGCTTATCTTTCTCGGGGTTGTATATCACGGAGACTTGTTAACAGTGCACGAAAGTCATAAACGTACTCACAATCCACTTCTCAGATCCCTCATAACTCAAAACCAGACAATGAAATGGCATGGAGACCTTAGACTTCTTTTTTTTTCTCTCTTAGCTCCTGATGGCAACGGGGGTCTTGGTTTCACGAATTCTGAAGGAAATTGTTTTCTTTTCCCCTCGCAGCCACCTCCTCACTGTTTGTTTTTAATCTTGCCACAGAAGCTACTCTAACGGGATAACACACCCCTGATCGAGACGACCCCTGGGTCCAACAGGAGTAAAGATGTCTGAAGACCTTTCCTGAGTTCTCTTAGACAGGATAGTGGTGTCCAAGAGGGCTTCACGACCCTCATCATCCTCCCACCCATGCTCTCTCGTGGTAGGCCAGGCATTCCTCAGTTTCCTGGACTCACCACTTCTTCTCATAGTCTCTCGCCCGCTGCGTCTCTGGTAAATATTCTAATTTGTTTCTGTCAATCATCAGAGACAGGTCTCGCGCTGCAACATAGTCTACTATCAGTATATTCATCATACCTTCCTCCCATCATACGCTTCTCCTGTTTCATTTATATTCTTATCAAGTTCCATCGATGAACTGTTGCCAGAGATGTGTTTACGTCAGTCTCCAGTCTCTTTACATTTCTCCTTCACACACACAGTACTATGTAGTCTTACCTACTGTTTTCGTTGAGAGCTAAACTTTCTAAATCAAATATAATTCAAACCGAAAGATGTTTATGATTTGATTAGATTATATCGTCTCAGTCACCAGCTGTAGCGTTTCAGTGATACGTACTTCCATTTTCCTGCTTCCAGTATATTTGGAAGAAGGCAAACTCACCGAAGGATTTGAGATGTCATCTGTCACTGTGCACTTTCCGTGTTATATCCGTGGCGAATCGAACTCCGTCTGGGTTTCGTGTCTGTGGCTAAACCGGCCGTGTCTGTGATTGAATACGTCGCGTCGGTAGTCAAGTGTATGGTGGTTGAAGACAAGTGTGTTGCGCGTGGAGCCTTTGGTTCTTCTATGGTTGAAACTGGCAGGGAACATACTTCTTTTTCCTGCATGATCCCATGCCGTGGGGAATATCTTCACCCGCTCAAGGTCACGTATGTTCACCGTGATTAACGTAATTACTTGGGGCTGGACTGGACATCTGATTACAGTAGAGTACCCTGATAAAAGATACCAAAAGGTAAAGTAGCTGACTGATATGTTAGGTGGTTTCAGGATGTGGATACTCAGGGATAGTAGTATGTGTGAACCAGGAGTCGATTTCACGAGGTGGGTCTCCAATGATCGATGGAACGTGTTCGTTGTCAAGCCACCGAACACTAAGACGTTGTATAGGCTCACGGCTCGGAGGACGCTGATACAACTCCTTTCCAGTTACGATGGTAAGGATTTCATCCACCTGTCTTAGAGCCTGAGGCTGCAACGTCTGATTTAATGCTTCTCAGCTCGTTATAATGGGGAGTAACTATGCAGCTTAGAATCTGTTGTTCAGATTGAAAAATGAGACCAAGGCTGTACTCGATGTTGGCCCTGGCACTGTGCCTGGGCACATTCGACATATAACCTGTGGTTCGGTAGAATCAGGTGTAATTATTGGTCATTAATAGAGATAAGTCATTGCTAAGAAGTCACTCCAGCGGTTAGTGCACACCCTGAAAAACGCGTATGCAAGCGACCAAAAGGTTGCCTTCGAGGGCTACGTCTTGGTGGTGTAGCACTACTGGGAGACTTTTCATCGATCACCTCCGCCACGGTCTAGACCAGCCATTCAACAGTCTTAACCAGGAACCGACAGTAGCCGCAGTTTTGAAGCCAACAAGATCGGTACAACATTAGTTTAATCTGACGATGTAGGAGATTTCAACGCATTAAAAATAGTAATCCAACCTCAAATAACCTGTCTACATTTTACTGGAAACTGGCGCTAACCAGATACATTTCCTTATGACCCAGCCATAGATTTACCATCGGACATCCTTGATAGACCTAGACATTGGATAAAAATTATTGCTGTACGATAGATATATAGGTCTATCGCTAGTACACAAAAGAACTGGCTTCATATCAATTTCTCCCGTGCCGTATTAATATTTTACTTGTATTATGGCTTTAAAAAGAAAGATAATGTGGATAAAACTGATCGTCTTGTCAGAGGTATTAATGATGCTAGTGAGTGGAGTAACCGAGAGCAATATATGATCCCGGGTCTGACGGCGAGGGGGGTAAAAACGACGCGCACAACAACGTAAACATTCTGATGGCTGGTTCCAGACACCCAGTCTCGTTCACTGATGATGAATCGGTCTCCTTCGTCAAATTTGTTCGTTAATCAGTTAAATATGTCGTTGATCAATCATTGCCACTGGCGAATGAAGTTATTAGTAATCATCTAAGTGTTTTGTTGAAGAACTTAAGTGGTGGAAGTGTGAGATTAGGGGACTCAGGGACAGTAGTGATCAGAGAAACCTGAGTGGTAGAAGTGTGGAGGTCAAGAGAGGCATAGACAGACTTAAGGTGGTTCAGAGTATATGAGATCTAAGTGTTGTGAATAGTTAGATATAGATTTTAGTGATGAGTGAAAGACATTGGATCTAAAGTATGGAATGAGCAATAGGAGAGAGTGTTTAAGTCACCTTAAGTTGCAAGAATGAGGATGAGAACTGTTTGAGTATTTGGAATGCACTAACAATACTTGGATATTGGGAGTATGTGGCCAAGACGGTCTTTGTCATAACACATCCTGTGGTATATCACCCACCCAGGATTCAAGCTAGTGAAGACCTAAACACTGCCGTATATCCAAATGTGTTGATGCTGCTTTGCCATCTCTGGATCTGATTAGGCTGAAGAGGACTGAGTGTGTTGTTGGGTGAGAAGAGTGTAGAGGGTTGGAGTGTCAATAGCTGTTAATGACCAGAACACCTGTGTTTGTTAATGTCCAGGACACCTGTGTTTGTTTATGTCCAGGACACCTGTGTTTGTTTATGTCCAGGACATCTGTGTTTGTTAATGACCAGGATACATGAGTTTGTTAATGTTCAGAACAATTGTATTTGTTAATGTCTAGGACACCTGTGTTTGTTAGTGTCCAGGACGCTTGTGTTGTTATTGTCCCATGACTCGTGGTTTATCAACTGGTTTGTTGACTGGAGGGGCGAGACTGGCCCAAAAATCCCATGAATCATCATGAAGAAAGACAGACCGTCTCTGTAACCCTTAATTGAAAATACGTATTTTAGCACCGAAGTTCTTCGAGCATCAAATGAACTTGTTCTTGCATTCCCTAAAACACGCGATGCCAAGATGTCCAGTTCTCCTTCGTGAAACGTACGGTAGACAGAGGCTGGGTTATTGCTAGTCTCAGGGATCCATTTGTCATTCAATGTCTGTTTAACGGAAGACCAAGACACTCATCTTT
Organism: Panulirus versicolor; assembly: GCA_032361705.1. NCBI lineage: Eukaryota > Metazoa > Arthropoda > Malacostraca > Decapoda > Palinuridae > Panulirus > Panulirus versicolor. Next base: position 1,199 of record JAUUDZ010052608.1, on the reverse strand, counting down.
TACCAAACATGATGGAATCAATTCTTCCAATTCTTTCACTGACAATTTCCATCCAACAAAGAGCGAAATAACATTCAATATATTGAAGAATTCCTTTATATCTTTTTGCCCACAAAATTAGATTTTCCTATACACAATTTCCCGAAAGACTGGCTTTCCTTTATACCAGACGAGAGTAAATTTAGAACCTGAACTAAAACCTTCGTCAGGAGGAAATCCAATAGAAGCAAAAATGATAATCTGTTTGTAATTACGACGGGGCTTTTAATCATGTTCTTAATGGAAAATCTTAAAACTTCATCAAAGCCAATAATTGCATACATTACTTCCGAGTGAGTGTCATCAAATCCAAATGTGAAGCTCTTTCTCGTTTGAGTTCATCTGCAGATCATACAATGCTTCTCTTATCATTTGCCATACTCCGTATAGTAATTAGACTTCACATAATCCTTTCACTCGTACGAATGACATGAGTTACTTCTATGTCGAACTGGTAAAGCAAGTCGGCAACGGGGAAATGCGCCCGTCGGAATCAATTCATACTACAACCAAAACAATTCGACTGGAAGTTGTAACTTTCGAATGCTTGATTCGGCGAACTGTGACTCGTTTACTTTGGAGAATGATTAATGTGTCTGGGATAGAGACCCGTAATCACGAAGAGTGTTTGCCTTCTGCAGATATTGAATCAGTATGATAATACATGTCTGATCTCCAGCTCTCGTCTCTGGCCGTCGGGGCTCGACTGTGAGTCTACAAGGTTGTCTGATGAAGCCAAGACTAGAGATGTAATTCCTTTACTTACGGAGCCAATGAATCTTTTCTTGGATCTTGGATATCATTGCGTTCAATAGGGTTCTCGGATACAACTGAATTCACACTTCAAGTTGCTTCAGTGGTAATTGAAAATGTGGCAGTGTGTTCTCTTATATGGTTGTATCCTTCTCTTAACGTCCCGACGCTTTTTCGTGTATTCTTCCTAATCAGACGCATTCCTTCGTGCGGATACCGAAACATGAAACGCCAATTTCCGTTTCACTAACAATCATCTTTTTCATCCCATCATTCGTATTCTTTCTGATACGTCCGTATTCCAATATCTAGAAGCCACTTCACAAACATACACACACACACACACACACACACACACGATGATTTCATACATTAGAACATTATTGATAGTATTTCATAATGGCAGA
>JAUUDZ010052597.1:0-10453 GCA_032361705.1 Panulirus versicolor | reverse complement strand
TATTACCCCACATCTCTCTTACCCTTTCATTACTTACTCGATGAAACCACCTCACACTACATATTGTCCTCAAACATTTCATATCCGACACATCCACCCTCCTCCGTACAACCCTATCTATAACCTACGCCTCGTAACCATATAACATTTTTGGAACTATTAATCCTTCAAACATACCCTTTTTTGCTCTCCGAGATAACTTTCTCTCCTTCCACGCTTTCTTCATCGCCCCCAGAATCTTCACACCGTTCCCAACCCTGTGAATCACTTCCGCTTAAATGGTTCCATTCCCTGCAGAGCTCACTGTAAGATATCTAAAACACTTCACTTTCTCCAGTTTTTCTCCATTCAAATTTGCCTCCTAACTGATTTGTCCCTCAACCCAATTGAACCTAATAACCTGCTCTTATTTACATTTACTCTCAACTTTCTCCTTTCACAAACTTTTCCAATCTCAGTCATCAACTTCTGCAGTTTCTCTTTCGAATAAGCCACAAGAGCTGTATCATTGGCGAACAACAACTGACTCACTTCCCAGGCCCTCACATCCACAACAGACTGCATACTCACCCCTTTCTCCAAAACTCTTACATTTACCTCCCTTACAACCCCATCCATAAAGAAATTAAACAACCATGGGGACATCACACACCCCTGCTCACTCTCCTCTCTTCCTACTCGTACACATGCCTTACATCCTTGGCAGAAACTTTTCACTGCTTCTAGCAACATACCTCCCACACCATATGCTCTTAAGACCTTCCACAAAGCCTCTCTCTATCAACCATATCATATGCATTCTCCAGATCCATAAATGCTACATGCAAATCCATCTGCTTTTAAAAGCATTTTTCACATACATTTTTCAAAACAAACACCTGATCCACACATCCTCTACCACTTCTAAAATCACACTGCTTTTCCCCAATCTGATACTTTGTACATGCCTTCACTCTCTCAATCAATACCCTCCACATAATTTCCCAAGAATACTCAACAAACTTATGACACTGTAGTTTAACACTTACCTTTATCCCCTTTGCCTTTGTACAATGGCACTATCCCAGCATTCCGCTAATCCTCAGGCACTTCACCATGATCCATACATACGATGGATATCTTTATCAACGAATCAACAACACAGTCACCCCCTTTTCTAACAAATCCTACTGCAATACTATCCAAACCTGCCACCTTGCCAGATTTCATCTTCTACAAAGCTTTCACTACTTCTTCTCTCTTAACCAAACCATTCTTTCTGACCCTCTTACTTCACACACCACCCCAACCAAAACATTCTACATCTGCCACTCAATCATCAAACACATTCAACAAATCTTAAAAATATTCACTTCATCTCCTTCTCACTTCATCACCACCTGTTATTACTTCCCCACTTGCCCCCTTCACCTATGTTCCCATTTGTTCTCTTGTCTTCTGCACATCACTTACCTCCTTCCAAAACATCTTTTTATTCTTCCAAAAGTATAATGATACTCTCTCACCCCAACTTTCATTTGCCTTCTTTTTTAACCCTTGCACCTTTCTCTTGACCTCATTCCCAACAAGTATCGTCCAAACGCCTCTCTTTTCTCTTTCACTAACAACTTTACTTCTTCATCCAGCCACTCACAACTCTTTCTAATCTGCCCACTTCTCACCTTTCTCATGCCACATCTTTGGGACAAGCCATCACTGTTTCCCTAAATATATTCCATTCCTCACCCACTCATCTCACATACTTTGCTCTCACCTTTTGCCATTTCACAATCAATCTTTCCTGGTACTTCCTCACACAAGTCTCCTTTCCAAGCTCACTTACTCTCACCTCTCTCTTCTGCCCAACATTCTTTCTTCATTTCTGAAAACCTCTACAAATCTTCACCCTCGCCTTCACAAGATAGTGGTAAGACATCCCTCCAGGAGCCCCTCTCAGCACATTAACATCCAAAAGTCTCTCTTTTACACATCTCTTAATCAACATGTAATCCAATAACGCCTTTTGACCATCTCTCCTGCTCATATACATATACTTATGTATATCTCTCTTTTGCAACCAGATATTCCCAATCAACAGACTTTTTTCAGCACACAAATCCACAAGCTCTTCACCACTTCCAACCACAACACTGAATACCCCAGGTACACCAACTATACCCTCAACTGCCATCACTCACCTTCGCATTTAAACCACCCATCACTATAACCTCGTCTCGTGCATCAAAGCTGCTGAGACTCACTCAGCTGCTCCCAAAACACTTGCCTATTATGATTTTTCTTCTCATGACCAGCTGCATAAGCATCAATAATCATCCATCTCTCTCCTTCCACTTTCAGTTTTACCCTCATCAATCCAAAATTTACTTTCTCACACATATTCCCCCAACTTCTGCTTCAGGCGTAGTGTTACTCTTTCCTTAGCTCTTGTCCTCTCACCAACCCCTTACTTTATAAATTTCAACCATTCAAGGTTTCATGAACAACACACATATGACCTTCACTACCTAAATCAATAATATTAACACAAAAGCAACACACAAACTCAGAACAATCACTAGCTGCCTAGCAACTACAGAACAGACACTTAATGCCTTAGCAACTACAGACACTCAGTGCCTTCACAATGAAACGAAGATCCTCCCGATAAAGTACCAAGAGCACTTGATCACTCCCACCATTACCACTCAATAACTAACCACCAACTCCATAACAGAAATAAAAAGTTTACCTGTCTCACACTTCAATAACCTCTACTCACAGGTTCCCCTCCTCCCCCATCCCCAACAAACAGAACACCAACACACACATACGCACTGAAATAACCTGATAAGCATTAAAAAAACCGACCTCCAACTATGTCTTAAACACTACCTTTCCGGACATACAGCTATCAGAAATCACAATCCTCATACAAACATGAGTCACACTCTCCCACTTATGATCTGGACATCACCCATCACTACAAACACCTTTTCAACATATTCCAAAATGATACTCACACCTCATCTACTTTAAAAGAGATACTGAGCAATTACTACTCAATTGCCCTGCACTTTCTGCACATTGACACACACACAACATCACAACACTTCATGGCCTGTAGTCCAAATTGATGGATGCGACTAGCTCCTTAAATGATGCAGGAGCCTCACAAGGATAGAAGGAACTCCTAAAACAGGAAGGTAATGTAAGGTATATATAAATTCCCATCCTTCATGACCTCAATAATAACATACAATTACAATGATCATAAACTTTTTAGCATATTCAGCTGTCTGAAAACATAAAAACTAAAACCATCGATAAAATATAAAAATCAGTTTGCAATATTTTCTCAGTACCATGTGGTCCTAGCTGTTTTCATTAACCCATAAACTGTGGCTACCACTGTACATGCAAACAGTAAAAAGAAAAACTATTGAAAATGTATCTGTATAAAATTATAGTCATATATGTAGAATTACGAATATGAAAAATGTAAATCCTATATCTACCTTTGCCACAGAGTAGTGATGAAGTTTGTGACTGCTATACTTGGCACTTAAAAAACTCTTTAAAACATATATCATTATGATATTAAAGATATGCATGCAAAGTATGAAAAAATATATGCTCTTCATCTAAATTCATTCTGTAACAATGGAGTTTTGAAGATTTATGAATACATTTATGGAAGCTACAATCAGGAAACAAATGAAATCTGTGATATCAACATCTTGTCTCAGGTGGTGTATGTTGCAAATGATCATGTCCTGACAAATGATGTGTACTGCACTTTGAGGGTTAACCTAACTGAGCCTTTGTATAAGAAATGTAAGAAACCCACTCAAATAATGCAGAATCTTTAAGTCAATGTGTACAATACAGATCTCTTAATGGTTAGATGACTTGATTTTACACACTGACCTAAACATTTTGCATTATTTGAGCTGGTTTCATACTTTTTTTATACAGAGGGTCAGCTAGATTTACCCTCAAACTGCAGTACATAGCCAAATCCTGAATATTTAATGCAAAAATTCTACATCAAAATATAATGTTTAGAGATATAAAACACACAGTCCTTACTGCTTCAGTGAAAGATGAATCAAGAGACGCTGAAAGTGAGGTGAAGGGCTATGGTGGATCATTTATCAACGAAGTTCACTGGGGTTAAGAAGAATACACAGGAGATAGCAGGGTACAGTAAATTCTCTCATTGGCTTTTAAAGGATGGCAGGTGATGGCAGACAAATTCAGTGAGCAAAATATAGTTTTCTTTCACTAACTTTCATAGGTTTTATAAACAAATCAAGTATGTCTGAAACATCCATGAAAAATATAATAAACACAGGGAAAGAACTATCTTTTCCAGTATTCTCTGAAGTAATCACTACCTGGTTACATGAAATCCACAACTCAATAACAAAAATATTTACACTTATCAACTGTACTCATGTTCTGGAATATCAAATTTTAAAAAAACTATGCAATGATATATTGTAAAAGAGCAATCATGTTCTTTACAGTACTTAAATTGTAAGATTTAGAATAAGAACATACACTTTTCACAAAGAATCTGACAATTTCCAATTGATAAAATACTTCCATGTGTCAGGTTCTACTTGTTTCACAAATCCTATTAATCACCTAAGGTTAGGATATTGTATATCGTGGTGCACATTGCAGTCTTAAAAGTCAGATGACATAATTTGATGCCTCAGTTATCTCGTGAAATGCACATTTTGCCTGCTGTCCTTGTGTTTAGTGATTTTTTCTTTTTTTCATACAATTTGTCATTTCCTGCATTAGCGAGGTAGCGTTAAGAACAGAGGACTGTGCCTTTGAGGGAATATCCTCACCTGCCCTGCCCCTTTCTGTTCCCTCCCTTGGAAAATTAAAAAAATGAGGGGAGGACTTCCAGCCACCCCAACTTTTTCCCCTTTCAGTCGCCTTCTACGACATGCAGGGAATACATGGGAAGTATTCTTTCTCCCCATCCCCTATTCACTATATCTGCTCTTGGTGATATTTTTCCTCTACCAGTAATTAACCATACTTCTTAAGAAGTTGTTCCAAGAAGACAAGGATTGTATTCTTACTTGGAAGCAAGAAAAAATATCTACAAGTGAGATTTCAAGATGTAATGGTATGGCAAGTTCAACATTCACATTTCTCTTTCTTCCTTCTAAGCTCATTCCTTCAAAAAAGCTGAGTCTTGTTTACATAGGGAGACCAGTAAGGTAATTTATGACATGATGAAGTGCAAGGTGTTGAAAGACCCATCCCTGTAAGGCTATTAGTTACTTAACTGGTCTTCCTGGGTTAATTTGACCCAGTTTTTCAGGGAAAGATAACATTAAGGGGAAGAAAAGTGTCTAGATGGTGAACTAAGCCCTATCAATGTCTTGAAATCTCTCTTGTATACAAATCTTCTTACTTCTAAGCAAAGATACATTCCTATTTTTTCTGAGACAACAGCTTAGGATATATGTCACTGGTAGAGTAAAAAAAAAATCATCCAGAACAAGAAATAGCCAAAATATCATTTAACACAAGGACAGCCAGCAAAGGTTGCATCTCTCTACTCTCAATACCATAGGGTAACTGAGTCAGCAAATCACTGTGCCATGCTGCCAAACATATGATATTCTCACCACTGGTAAGTAATACGACTTATTCTGCAAATAAAACCTAAAACATTTTTTTGGAGACTAAAACTAGACTGAAAACAATGTCATTCTTTCAAGGAAAAAAAAATATTCAGAATGATTTTATGCAAACTGTTTTATCTAGATTGAAATAAATATGACAGTGAAGTCTTCCCTGGTCAAAAGAAGAAATCTAGTGTTATTAAGTACTATAGACAGCTCTCAGCCTAAGTAAAATCATGACCTTGCTAGTGTCACTTAAAGATGTGAATAAGTACATTGCTCTGACCCACCTACAAAAAAAGCACTGCCAACACCCTAAAGTTACACCTGCTACTGCCCAAGGCACACCAGTTCCCAACCCAACACTTGTAACCATAATACCAAGTCACATCACAATCCATTAGCTATTATGGTAAAGTGTTTGGTGTAGGTAAATAACAAGTGATATACTCTTTCTGATAATAAGAAAACATTGAAAATAATTTTAAGATTTTGGGGCAACATATTCTTAGTCATAAGTTGCAATGCCAGGAGTTATGAGAGCACTGCACAATGTAAAATATTTTGATATGGTGAGATGTATAATTTCACTTTCTGAGATTTTCCAGTCCTAAAACTGTGATGTAAACTCTACAGCATATTGCATGTGAGGTACAGTATTTAAGTAAGTGTAGTTAATGCTCTTTCATGTCAACAGTGATATACAATTTGGAACATATACTGTATTTACTGAGGAATATGTGAAATATGATATGACCCACACCAAAAGGCACACTGTCTTGGTTCAAGACAGACTTAACAGATAAGAGATGCAGTATATGTTGAGAGGGAATGGTGTTGGACAGAAAGTACCTGAAATTGTGATGGAATTTTGTGTAGGAACCAACCCATAAGTCTGAATTAATCAGCGAATTAAATAATTGCTTTAATGTCAGCGTGCAATACAGGTATATTCTACAACCAAGATCATTAAATGAATACATTCAGACATGGTAGAGGGTCATTATTCACATCAGTGAAAATATTAGTGTATCATTTATGTTGCAGTGTACCATATGTTACAGAAGTTGACAAAAGTGGATTACAGTGCAAATGTAGTTCTGGCAAGAAAGTCATAAAACACGTTTTATACTTTAGAAAGGCTATTTCTTTCAATGTGGGACAAAAGTGTGCATGGTAAATAATACAGCTCTACTCCCTTTAAGACACTTTAGGATTAATCCCAATAATTTACTGTATTTCCCTACATTTATCTGCTAAAGGTATCATAACCTTTTGCAACTTTCTGGTTACCACTGTCCAGCTTTTCTTATATCATGAATCCAGAGCCATAAACTAACCACGTGAGTGAACTTGACTCATTACTGAAAAATTGTGAAATGAACAGACAAGAAAAAGAAAAAGAGTGAAGAGGGAAAGGAAGGTCAGGATTGAAAAAGGATGGCTTGCCTGCTGGTCTTCCTTGTAGAAAGAGATAGCTACATAAACTCCCTGGGAACCTTTGATAAAGTTGTAAAAGAAGGTAGTCAAAGGAAGTTCTTTTAAGGCATCAAGTTTGTGCTATGAAGGATTTTGAAACCTTTCTGGAAATTCTTGAGTGTATACAGGTAAAGCAAACCTAGCTCCTTCATATGAAAAGTTTATATAAAGCTCTGACATCATGTTGGAAATCTGTCAATAATGAAAATGTTTCCAAAAAGGTGGGCTAATGTGGTTTACTTCCCTGAATCCCTAGATCAGACACTTTTCACAACATTGTAATAATGAAAGTTCAATTTATCAGCCTGAATAAGAGTAATAACTTAATCTTACAAAGCATGGTGCCAGTGACAGATTTAAATGAGAAACCACAAAAGTTGGTGTCTGAGTTTGGGAGTGTGTCAAATGAGAAAGTTGAGAGCAGATGTGAATAAAAGCAAGGTCATTAAGCTTAGCAGTGCAAAGAATCAGGTTAGTCAAGGTTTTATTTGAAGAGAGAAAATGTGAAGGAAGTAGGTTGTTTTAGATACCTTAGAGTGGTCATGGCAGCAAATAGAACCATGGAAGAGAAGGGGAGTCAGAGAGTGGATGAGGGGGCAAAGGTTCTGGGAGCATTGAGGAGTGTGTGGAAAGAGGTCCTTACCTGGAAGGTATAGTCATCCCAACAATGTTGTAGGGATGTGAGACATGTATGGAAGAGGATGAATGTGTTAGAAATTAAATGAATATGGTGTGAGGAGAGTTGATGGAGTAAGTAATGATAGGGTAAGAGAAAGGTATGGTAAGAAGATGAGTATGGTTAAGAGGGCTGAAGAGACTGTGCTAATATGGATTGGACATATGGAGAGAATGAGTGATGAGAGGACGATAAAGAAGTTTTATATGTCAGAATTATGGAAGGGGCAAGGAACAGGGAAAAACCATACTGAAGATGGAAGGACGAAGTGAATAAGATTTTGAGTACTTATGCTGAACATAAAGTGAAAGGTATGCACAAGATAAAGTGAAATGGATCAATGTGGTATACATGGGGTGGAGTGTTGTCAATAGACTTAGTCAGGGCATATGAAGCAGACAGGGGAAACCAGAGAAAGGTCTGTGGGGCCTTGAGGTGGAAAGGGGGGCTGTGGTTTCAGTGCACTTTAAATGACAGCAACAAAACAGATGTGAACAAATGAGGCCCCTTCTTCATCTGTTCCTGGTGCTACCTCACTAACATAGGATATGGTGAACAAGAATGATAAAAAAAAAGAAAGAACATTCAATTAGAGAGTAATATAGCAAACCTTGCGATTACGATTTTGAGATCCCTTGGAAAGTATGGCACACATCAACACTCAGTGTTAATATTGTGGTATCCCAGGATGAACATATAGACTGAGATGGATATTTTTCACTATATCTCAACAAGAATTCTTTCAGACTTGTATGCTCAGTTGAGGATCCAAATAAGGGAGCTAACTCCTGATTAGTTCCAAGGTGGGAACATTCCTTAACCAGTGGTCAGTACTTGTGACAAAGGGAAGTCTACAGTAAAATCCTATCAACATATGCTATGACAGGAATTTTTTTCACTAACTATGTCAAGATTAATCTGTACCCCTACCAATTTTCATACCCCTCTAAACCCTGAGTAAAGGCAAGGAAAGAAGAATGTATAAGTTATGATAAAAGGGAATAACCACACCTACTCCAGCTGAATTTCAAATCTTTCCAGACATCTTTAACAAAATGTTATAAAATATATCTTAATGTTTAGTTTTTCATTAGTGAGGCTAAAAAAAACTTAGTAAAGTACCAATGACATTTTAGTACTATGAATGAGTGAGAATTAATATGCTAGTACATTAATAACAATTTCTGTTGCTCTACCTTCCCTTAACTTTTCTGTTCTGACAGTACTATAGCTATCTCTCCCACAGACAAAGCAATTCTCTGATTCCTGTTTCTCCTCTGACTCTACCTGGATGACTCTAACATTCCATCACCTCCTGATTTTCCTCTTATCAATCCTACATCTCTTCTTGCAAACCCTTTTTGAAATGTGGGAAAAGTTTTTTTCCCTCTGGACACAGCAAGGATCATGGTCCTGATGGCATCCATCCCATGCACTGAAAGAGTGTGCCTCTGATCTTGCACCTGTGCTCATCTGTTCTGTTTGTTTAAAAACCAGAACTTTTCCTTATTCCTGGAAGCAAGTGTTGGTAAATCCCAACCTGAAGAAGAGTGACTGTTCTAACCCCTCTATTTTCCCAATGCTTTGATATCAACCATTTCCAAAGTTTTTGAATCCCTCCTCAACTCCAATATCCTTAGACATCTTGAATCTAACATTTTCTCTCTGATTACTAGTATGGGTTCCATGGGTTCCATAAGGCAAGATCCACTGGTGATAATCTTTCCTATCTTACTAATGTCTGGTTATCATCCCTGAAAGATTTTGGGATATCCTATGTTGTTGCCCTTGACATGTCCAAAGCTTCTGACAGGGTGTGAAATTGGGTTCTTATCTCTAAGTTCCCCTCTTTTGGCCTCCCTTCCTCACTTTGCTCCCCCATATCTTGCTTCCTCTCCTGATCTATCTCGATTGTTGTTGATGGATCACCCTCTGACCCTTTCTTCATCAACAGTGGTAACCTTCAAGGTTCTGTCCTGTCTTTTACAAGTTTTCTCCTTTTTATCACCAGTTTCCATTCTTACATAAATAATCAAATGTTCTCATATGCTGAAAACTCAACACTGCTTTCCTTCACATCCCTGTACCTAGTCTTGATAAAAGTTCCTCAATAATCTCAGACTTGGGCAGGATATTTCAGTGGGGCAGAAGAAATCTAGTTAAGTTTAATGCCCCCAAGACCCAGTTTCTATCCATCTCTCTATCAAAAATTCCTCAAAATTTTCCTCTCTGTAATTTCACCTCTTGACTCAATAAACATAATTGATATTACTGTAACATCCACTCTATCTTGGAAAACCCACATGACAGAATTAGCTAAGTCTGCTTCTAAGAAACTGAGACTCCTATTCAGATGTCAAAATTTCTTTTCTTCCTAACAGTTGCTCCATTTATACAAAGGACTGATCCATCCTTGTATGGAGTACTGCTCTCATATCTGGGATGGTTCTAGCTCTGCATTCTTACCTGACAGAGTAGAGTTGAAAGTAGTCAGACTTACAAACTTTCTCAGGTAAACTTCAAAACTTAACCTGCTTGTTTTATGCAGCAATGTTGGTCTTATATAGCTATCACTTTGGTTTTTTGCTCCCAAGAGCTGGCTGCTTGTGTGTCTAAATAACTCTTCAGATCATACAATACTCAGCAAGCTGCTGCATTGCATGAC
>JAUUDZ010052586.1:0-10453 GCA_032361705.1 Panulirus versicolor | reverse complement strand
CCTCACTCATTCTCTCCATGTGACCAAACCATTTCAAAACACCCTCTTCTGCTCTGGGTGGATATTTAAACAATATCCACCAACCTCAAAAGGCTTTTCACTGTAAACTTAACACAGCTCAAGGAAAGTCAAAACAAGCATTCACACTTTCCTGACTCTATCCTTACATGCTGCACAGAACTTGTCTGCTGGCTACCAGGTTGGTAAAGATCATCACCCTGTGGAGCTAAGAAGTACCATGGCAGTTGGGTGCCAGAATGGAAACACAAATAAAATTTACTTTCTGTGCTTCAAAGAACTCAAACCATACTCTTATCTGCTAAGGACAGAGTTATGCATCTAGTTCACAATTATACATGATTCCATAATTTGCTTTTCAAATTGTGACTACCTTAATTAACCCCATCTTTTGAGAATCTCAAGTAAAACACTCATATTTGCAAGGCCAGCCAGGTGGATTCACCAAAAACTAGACACAACCAAAAACATGATTACCTGGATCTGCTTTACCGCAGACAGAAAGGGTTTCATTGGATTGGTTACAAAGATATTAAGGAATAAAATCAAAATGAAAGAACAGAGAAGAGATAAGAAACAGGTTAAATTCAATATAAAAGGAGAGGGTTTTAAAACAAATTAATAAGTGAAATAAACATGGACAGGCCACCCAAAATCACACATGTAATATCGCACATTAACTATTACACAACAAAGAGTACAGAATTCATAAAAGTATTCAGACATATAGAAAGGTGGAGAAAATAAAGAATCACCACTATGACCATAAAACGAGGCAATATGATAGATGAAAAGTTGAATTCTAGTGGCTAACACAAACGTTCCATAATGATAATTTAATAGCATTCACCAAAAACTCACGAGTAAACAAAAGCCATAAATAAAAAGGAAATATAAAAGAGTCAAAGGTAAAAAAAAATTTGCGAAGGAAATAAATCTATATGATAAAATGAATGCACAAAGTAAGTAAAGTGAGTAAATCAGCCAAGATTAATTCATTCTACAAAATATCAGACATCATTCTGACATACCAGAACTATCAAATATTGTATATTTAACAAGTCAGCAGAAAAGTCTATGAATAGAAGAAATCAAAGAAAATTGATCACTTTGACTAATTGCTGACAGAGAATAAAGTGAGTGAAGATTCAAATTCTGGAAGCCAATGCCAATATCACAATTTGCAGGGAACTAAAGCTGATAATATGAACAATGCAGAAAAGGGAGGAAATCAAGTTACATGATAGGGTCCCATTCCCATTTTTGCCCTCCCAAACTCTAACCTTTCTTCCCATATATTCCTTATTTCTTTTTTCTAAAAATAAGGCTGTAAGAGTTTCAAGAACCTTTATCCTTCATTCACCCTATGACTTACTTCAACTGTGGTTTCAGTGCATTATATGAGAGTTAGAGAATTGATGATGTGATCAGATGTGACCTTTCTTTGTTTCTGGCACAACCGCACTAATGTAGGGAATGGCAATTAAGTATGAAAAAAACTTCTACCCTGGCCCCCAAAAGGAAGATGAACAGCTTGATTGGTTGTGGGCTCAAATCCAAGTGTGCCAATGGGTGATTCAGAGTTAGCAACACTAAACATTACACCAAGAAAGCCTGTTTGTGTCAGTTCCTAATGTAATCCCTTTGTACTCTGCACTATTTTTAGAAAAGCAAATGGTTGGGTAAACCACAGTGCAGCATATTATTAGGATTAAAAACACATATCCTACATGGACCATGGCTCTTTCATTTCCCTTGCTCACTAGCCTCACTATGTGAAGAAACGGATCTTACAGCTTTCACTTATCTACCTTTAAGAAGTCCACTTGTTCATGAGACTACCATGCAAATTAAAAAGGTTATACTATTACATTCTAAAATGAGAACTTATTTCTCATAATAATAATAAATACATGCATCACCAATGAACAATAAATAAAAAACTGTCAAACACTTGCTTTTTGACAAGGTAGAATTCTCTCCCTCTATTTTGGTGATACGGTTGAGAACATCTGCACTAACTCCATCACCAGTGGCTCCAGTACGACCAGCCTGCAATTGTAAATCTCTCCATTATCTGCAACTTTTCACATAAAGTATTCAATATTAAAAACTTTTGAGGCAGAAAGCATAAATACACTATAAAAAAATCTAAGCCATTCTGTCAGCAGTGTACCGTACGTACATTCTTAGAAAAATTGACATTGAAGCTGAAGACACAATTTCAACAATAAGTGGATTGAATATAATTATAACAATAGGCCCTGATAAGTTTTAACTGAAGACAATGAAAATGGGGAAAAATGAGGTAGTAAAGCTAATGAGAGACCTTGTCAATATGTCACTTGCTATTCCAAAAGTTCCAGATGAATGGAAGTTTGTTAATGTAGCAATGATATTCAAAAAAGGTAATGAGTCACTGCCCAAAAATTTTTGTCCAGTTAGAAAACATTTGGAACCATTATTCAAGTTAGAATTTAGAGGACCTCCAACAAAGTTGCTCAGGTCTGAGACATTTGCTTGATTTCTTTTTTATATAAAGTTAAAGAAAATGTATAACAAAAGTAAAGGAACTGATGTTATCTATCTAGATTCTGAAAAAGCTGTGGATAAGTTTCTGCATTACACGTTACTAGCAAATACCAAGCCATATGAAATTGATGAGACTGTTTCAGAAGGTTAGAAAATTGATTGACTGGCTGTACACAAAGAGTTGTGATTAATGGTCAAGCCTCTGAATGGTTTGATGTAACAAGTAGAGTGCCACAAGGATCAGTCTTGGGAATGCATTGCAAGATATCAAAATTCATCAACAATACAGAGCTGGAATAAATCAACAAATGTTCTTGAACATCTACAGTTTCAAACTGCCGTAGACAAACTGATGGATTGGGCTCATAGGTGGCAACTGAATTTTAAAATCTCTAAGTGCAAAGTTTTATATATCTTCTCAGTGTGTTCTTAAGTCTAGTTTTTCATTTGTGATGACAAACAGATCTTTTAATTTTTTTCACTTCCTCCGCTGGTGTCACTAATGTATTATTTGTTCTTTAGCATATTTGTTCAATTCATCTTTGTTAAATTACATCATGTACACTTTTGCCCATTCATATTCTAGCATCATCAGCAAAGCTACTTATCAAGCTTTCTTTTGCTCCTCTCTTTATGCCTGATATCACTGTTTTAAAGAGAAATGAGGCAAAGACTGATGCTTAAAGTACCGTAGATAAAACATCAGACATAGATACCTTTGCTATTACTTTCAACTTTCCGTTAGTAATTCTTTAATCTATCTTCCTATCTTACCCTTTGTTTTGTTTAACTACTTTCTCTTATTAAATTCTGTGGTTAATCTGTGTTATGCCTTAGAAAAATCAAGAAAAACAGTGTCCCTATTTCCCTTCATGAACCTTTGAAGTACATCATTGCAACAAGTTAACAAGTAGGTTTGCACACTTTTTTCTGGTGGCCTTCACTTATGTAGCCATTCTTGACAAGAGTTCTAACACATGCCCATTTATCACACTTCCAAAGGCTTTTATTACTCATGAAGTCAAGCCAACTGATCTGCACTGCTTAGGGATCAACTTGTGTAATGGTGTTACATATGCCATTTCATGGTTGGCTGCAAATGTGCTTTTGTCCAAATTTTGACTCGAGACAGTTTTGCAATGATGTCTCTTTTTCCTTGAACAAGATGGCTGGGATACCATCTGGTCCCAGAGATGGATTTATCTTGATATCAGCGAGTGCATCTTCATTAATTTGGTTAAAAAGTTCATTTAAAATCTCCTTGCATTTAGAGCTGAACATCAATTTGTATTGTTCAATAAACATCCTACATATTTTCTTGAGGGTCATTTTCAAACATTTCTCCCACTTGATAGGGACCAATTTCTGAACATAATGTTTGTGTTTATGTTATGTTCATGAATGTGAATTATAACTTTAGATTCCTTGCTATGTTTTGTGGAATATCATTATTTCCACATCAGTTTCCTTTACCTTCTCATCAATCTCTTTTACTTTTGCATCTCATTGCTAAACCTTTCTTCTTTTTTCATGCATTTCTATTTGTCAACTGTTTTCTGTTTCTAAGCATTTGCTTTATATATTTTCTCTATGTCTGGGAACACCCCACTATTAACATCTTATTTCACTGTTAATGTCTTATTTTCTCAGTGCATTTTCCTCTTTGTTGATGGTTTACTGTCTTTGAAGATTTCAATCCAATTTCAGTTTGGTATCTTTTCAGAGACAGTTCCAGTCTGATTAGTCAAAGTGCACATTATATCCATAAACTGTTGTTGTATCCCACTGAAATTTGTTTCCACACAATATGGCATACTGATTTCTATGATACTGTAATCTGATAGGTTTGTACTAATCACTTGATGTCTCATGGCTCTCACCTTGGGTCAGTTTTGAAACCTTTATGATTCAAACATAATAATGGATTCAGGCTTGATACATATATTTCATTAACATATACTACAATGCTACACTAAAGACACGTCATGTCATTTGTAAGATATACAAAGCAAACCTAAGAAATTTAAACAGCTACAGATTACTGGGACCCTTTGAGGCCGTTTGTGACTGGGAAAGACACGTAAAACTCATAGATCAGTGCAGTGAGAGTAGAAAGACTAAACATTCAAACCTGAGAAATACAGAAAACTTTCCATGTTATCAAGGAGGCCTGAATAGTGTCAATTGTGGATTTGAAGCAAAATATTTACCAATTCTGTTCTTAACCAATCCATGGTATTACTCTCAACCACTCTCACTGGTTAAACATTCATATTAACAATCCAGTTGAAAAAAGTACTTTGCCTCATACAAAGTAAAATTTTTGTAACCATTAACATTTATAATATCCAATGAATCTATCCTGACGTAGCTTGTTAAATCAAAATCTCAAAGCCTTTGATGATTCCGAATGCCTGCATAAAGTCCAATGCAATATTGGTCTGTAGTTTACCTGCAATGCTAAATGATTCACAAAGATTTATTAGTCTTTGGAATCCTTTTCTTTCATCTACTGACTCGAACACATTCTTTTGCTTATATTTGTATGTATATCCACATCTACATTTCTGCCACTCAATAAAATGAGTCACTAGCCCATATGGTTACTGGATCTGGTTTCTCCAGTTCCTTCTATATTTCTTTAATTCTTATCATCATTTCTTTTGGCATTTAGCTTAGTTTTTGGTCTTCAATATGATACAGTTCATTGCATTTATGGCTGGGATACTCATTAATTTAATTCATATATTGTGGCTCATCTTCATTATCTGCCTTCCTTCTAGTTTATGGTGGAATTATTGCTACACAGCCCTGTTTAAGTTACATTACATCTGCTCTGAATATTTCAGGTTGTTCCAAGACTACTTTATCTCTCACTTTCTTATGGAGCCAGGTTTTTGCCATGCTAATCAGGAGTGTCCTGTTGTCACTTGAGTGTTAAATTATTTATGCTCTAATTCTAGTTGTCACTCACCAAGCTTTGAATATTTATATATATTATCATAAGTGGATTTACTATTCCTCTATCTATCCTCAGCAGGTCCTTGGACTTTATGAATTCACTCACTATATTTAATTTCTGGTTTGGTGTAAAAAAAAAAATCAAGCTTCACACTTATGGTACCTCCTAAGTCTCCGAGAGATGCTCTGCTCCATTTCTTTCCTTCTGGGACCTTTATAGGGTGGAACCAGTATAATGTCGTCAGTCATTCCCTGATTCATTTACTCAAATTTTTCCATAAAATTCCACTATGTTCTCTCCAGCCCATTAGTAGACAGTATCTAGGTCTCTTTGAAATTACTCTTGGTTGTATTCTGTACTCAGTATCTTACTCATCCTTGTTACCTGCAAAACACTTCACTATGCTTTCCCTTACATCCTTAGCTATGTCTTAAAATCACATTACAAAAAGTATTGACTCTAGTACCATTCCTTGCAGTACAACTGAAAGCACATCTACGGATATGGTTCCATTTGCCAACCCTTTGAATTTTCTTGGATAAAGGGGCAGTCAATGGCACCAAACAAAGCAATCCCTAAGTGTCTGCCATTCTACAGAGGTGATACAAACACTGGAGTAAAGATAAAGAGGTCTAGCTCAGGAATGGTTCACGAACAGAATGCTTGCTACTAAAGGAATACTTTAGACGAAACTTTTCAAACATTCAATTCTTTTGCCAGGATTTCTGCTTATACACTGCACTGTAAATACAAACCTTTAAGCCAGGTTATTGACAAAACCAACAATCAACAAGAAAAATTACTACAAAAAACTGAAGCATAAAGAAGGCCAGTAAAGCAAATAGCACACAACTATCTTCAAATAGATCAAAGTAAGACACTCACAACACAAAGTGTTCACACCATTGTACATAATGTCTTTTTCATAAAAAATACTAATTCAACTGAATCTAAATTTGGTAAAACATATGTAACACACAGTTACTTCAAGACTTGTAAAACTTCATACTCTATGCAAATATTATAAGTGTAGTTATAGGCCACTGAACAGATGAAATATTCTCTCTTTCTAAAGCATTTATCAATCAAGTTTCCATCCTTACATATATTCTTTTACCACACAGTGAAGAAAGCCAATATCATTCATTCTACGTTTTTTTCTTATTGTCAACCACAGAGCAGGGTGGTCCATGAAGAACTTACTCAACCATTAATAAGGATATTTCCAGGTTCCTTCATCAGAAAATCCATCTCACTGGTACTCCCTTAACCTGTCCTTCTATATAAATAATCTACTTTTACTTTATTAAACAATCCATTCAGAATACCATAAAACCACTAATTATTCTATTCCTTGGTATTCAATCCATGCACAATTTATGTACAAACCTATTTGGCGGAATTCATAGGCCATTCTCCCACTATAGAGCTATGTTTACTGAACATATTTTGAAGTGGGGTTTACACCTAATTACAAACTTAGTATTACTTTTTTTTTCTTTTCACAGTTCTCAAAGCTTCTATGAGTAACCTATGAGCTACTCTACTATATCAGCTCTCATTTCAACATCCATCACCAACAAATCTAAACCTGAATTTCTTTAATTCTTTGTCATTTCACTCAATATTACACACTATAACCTGCCTCTCTAAAGAAGACTCCCCCTCAATTCTACACTCATTCCTAGGATGCTTTCTTTACTTAAACATCCTCCAACATACTTCATAATGCTAGAAATTAAAGTTACTTTTTCTTAATAATATCAAGTAATTCAATAAACTGGACAACACAAATTAAAGGCTTTTAATTCTGTAAAAATACTTTCACTCCTAGCCTTCAGTTTCTGCAATAATTGACCAAAAAAAGCTGCCAAACATTCTTGCATCCTTATCTAATTCCAACTTCAACTTCAATCCAGTCATCTATTTACCTTAGACAATAACAGATTTTTTCCCAAGAAACCCTTCACTGATTCAAAAGGCTTTCTTCTCACATCACGTACATTTCTGTATCCTTTCCCACACACATTCTCATAAATCTTCCCTAAATCAGTTAATTCTATACCTTATACTCTTCCAAAAGTTTTATTTGTTAATCTCATTAGGAAAGCTTGATCCACACATTAGTTTTTTCCAAATCATTTCTATCGCCACTATAACATAATTCTATCCCAACACTTAGAAGTTAAACATCTTAGTTACCAACCCAATTTTAACACATCTTCCTTCACACCATGGTTTAATCATAGCTTCCACATTCTTTTTTCTTATGAATGTCCACATTTTCTCAAGCTCTTCATAGTTTATTCCCTCATGTACTTCATTTGCTGCATAAAAAAATAAATTTTCTCCAACAAATGTGTTCCTTGACCTCACTGCATTCACATTTACATCAAAGATTAAGACATTCAAAAAAAAAAAAAAAAAAAAATAAACAAAACCATGCTTGAAATAAATCAATTACTTTAATGATGTGCATTCAACCTCATGCAGCAGCTTAAGATGCAACTTTGATTCACAAGCAAGCAAAGCAAGTGTATTTACAGTGCTACAGAGCTTTCCAATACATGAACTCTAACCAAAAGAGCCTCCAACAATATTACCCAACAAAAGCAAAAATATACCGACACAGAACAAAATAAACTATAAAGGAGCTGAATTAAGAAGACCTACTCACAGATACAAGGGAATTCTGTATTTCTTGTCGTGCCTTAGCAATCTGACTGGCCAGGGATCCTAGGCCCGAACCTCCCTAAGAGATACAGGAAATGGCCATTAGCTCTTCACATGTTAAAGATAAATCATCCTCCATTTCGACCTTAACAACACTACTGTAGATAAAATTTTCAATGCAGATGTGGTAAAGAACAATGTGATCATAAAGCCTATAACAGAAAAATTATACATGAACTATTTCTGTGGTAAAGATTTTTTACCTTTTTATACTAAAATCTCCTAACTACTTTTAATCATTTCAAATAATCTTTCTTTTCATGCAATCCTCATTTTCAAAACAATGAAAGGAAAACTTTTGTATGAGTTTTAGATATAAGACTGATCAATCATAAGTGATAACATTATATATCCTGATTCAATTCCCTGGTTCATGACCATTTGACCATTGCCATCCTTTCATTTGAAGGCATTCTGTGAACAAATACTATTTATCTAAATTGAAAGCTCCGGTCGTGGACAAAAGTCCTAATTCAGAACTGGCCTTAACAAGAAAAGAGAAAAAAATCCATTTTTTTTTTTTGGCAGCTGAAAACCTACCTGTTGCAAAAAACAGTGATCTATAATG
Organism: Panulirus versicolor; assembly: GCA_032361705.1. Classification (NCBI taxonomy): domain Eukaryota; kingdom Metazoa; phylum Arthropoda; class Malacostraca; order Decapoda; family Palinuridae; genus Panulirus; species Panulirus versicolor. The sequence continues at coordinate 1,640 of JAUUDZ010052586.1, read as the reverse complement.
AGATATGTGATGTCAGAAAAAGCATGAGAAGACTGGAAAAAAAAAAAATCAAACAAATGGGCAACATTCTGAGGCTGCTTATGATAGTGGAAGATATCAGAAACTGATTTATGTGATACGAAGAAAAGAACAAATAAATAATAGAGAAATGCTGTACCCATAAAATTTATATGCACCTTAACCATACTATCATGATGCTTTCAACTACTCCAACTGGTAAATCATTCCATATGTTGTGAATCCTGTTAAAACAAAAAGTGCACTGACTCATCCAAAGTAAAACCTTTGACCACAAATTTGTATCCATTACTAAATGTCGGACAACAAAACTTGATAATTTTGAATAACTATTAAATTCCCTCTCAACCTTTAAATTTGTAAGATAAATAAATTCAAGTTGTCTAGCCTACTCTCACAGAATGTTTCTCAGTCCAGTGGGGGATAGGTGTAGGGTGCATGAAGGGAGATGCTAAACTAGTTCAACTCAGTCTTCAGGAGACAAAAAGTAAAACCAGCAATTCTGACATAGATGGTTTAAGATGGTTCCATGCATCACTTCCACACCGCTAAGCCTGGACAGCAGTACTTCCTTCGGTGATTGCTGCATACAAAACTACTGTCTACCACTTTATCATTCTTGAGTAACCACTGGGAAATAAACAATGTCTATGAAAATAAACCCTACTTTCCCCTCAGTCATCTATTTCATCAGTTTTGAATATCTCATCATTCTCATAAACTTCTGAAACTTATTGAGAGAATAAATGACAGAAAGCATATTTACCAGAAATAGTTTGTGGTCTGTTGAGACTCACATCTGTGCCTAGAAGGGGCAAACCAAGTACACATTAGAGCTGTAAGTCACAATCTAAGACAATTTTTATGAACAATATCATGGAAAATCTTTAATACAATGATGTACTGTGGGCCCTCCAAATACTAAATTACCACAATATAAACAAGTTAAAAGTGAACCACATTATATCTTTTACAACTACAAAGTACTTCTGAAGATATTGCAAATGAGACAAGATATATAGCAAATATGTCCTCAGCTAACCCTGCCTATGCTTAAAAATCAGCTCACCCTTCCTATACTCAAAAATGAGTCTCCCTAAGACTGAAACCCACTTCCTCAACCTGGAAGTGCATCTGTTAATACCATATGTAAATCAAATACACTGTGTCTGAAAAACACTGTCCGCACCACGTTTTTTCAAAGGCGAGACACAGATAAGGTGTGGGTACAAGCACATGATGCACTTAGGGTGAAATCATCATATATCTGGTCATCGAGACTAATGTTCCAATGGGTTGAGCATCAGCAACCGACTTCAGTGTGCCTCAGGTTACTCCTTCTTTAATCTTCCTGGCTGCCACTTCATTTTAAGAATTTCGCTTCTGGGTGCTGTATTTCTTTCACCCGTGCTTCAAGAGGGTTAGCTCTTACCTTTCTGATGAGGCAAAAGCCCAAATTCTTGCTTGGAAGCAAGGAAAATGTGGGTACATGTGAGATTTCGAAGCACACTGGGTGCTCAGAATGCATGATCAAGCAGATGTTCCCTGAAACATCTCGGTGCATTGCCTCATTCAGGAGGTCAAGACCCTCTGGACCCAAAACATGGGCCTAAAATACTTCA